>SJYC01036757.1:0-51367 GCA_006408675.1 Madoqua kirkii | reverse complement strand
TTTTATATTAAAATTGAAATAACAAAATTATCTTAAAATATGAAATTAATGATGATTTCAATTAAAATAAAAAAGTAACTCTGAAATGCCATTTTATATTAAATAAATTTTAAAAAATTAATCACATGCCATAATGAAGAAGTTTGGTGAAAGTAAAATGCTCATATGTTGCTGGTGACTTTATAGGTCATTTCAATCTCTTCACATCCATAAGGCTTTTTTATGAAGCCCATAAAATATTCATACCCTTTGATTTAACAATCATATTTTTGTTAATGTTTTAAGGAAAACGTGTTTCTAGTGTTAAAAGTAAATGAGATATATGTATGGCGTCACCTGAAACTATCACAGCATCATTAATGGATATAACCCAATAAAAAATGTTTTAGGTGTTAAAAATTAAATAAATTTTTAAAAATAAGCGAATGAGAATATTTGAAATACTCCCACATATAGGAATGAGTAAGGAAATGGCTAAGTAAGTATGCAAACCCTATGGACTATGATGTCATGTCCGACTCGATAGACATGAGTTTGAGCAAGATCCAGGGATGGACAGGGAAGCCTCGTTGTGCTGCAGTCCGTGGGGTCACAAAGAATGAGTCACGACTGAGTGACTGAACATTATGTGGCTGATGAAAATGTGAACTTTGTGACTTATGTGGAAATATAGAATGTGTTTATGAAATGTTAAATGGAAAGATAGAATGTGTGATTATGCATGAGATGCATGAGAGTGTTATGAGAACATCTTTGTGAAAATATGCTTTGTTGTTATTGTTTAGTTGCTAAGCCTGTTCAATTCTTTTGGGACCCGATGAACGATAAGCCTGCCGGGCTCCTCTGTCTGTGGGATTTCCCGGGCAAGAATACTGAAGTGGGTTGCATGAGGGCAAATAGATACTGGATTACATTTTTTTTTAATGAATATGATTGTGTTTGCACGGTAGGATTAAGGGTGCTTCTCTGGTTAAAAACGTCTTCAATGTTGTTATGTTACTTATAAGGAAAAATAATATTTATGACCCAGTAAGGCAGCTGTGCTAATAACTCTGGCTGTTAGGACACTGCTTTCTAAATGTTATTTTGGAGCTCTGCCAAAATATGCCCAAATATCTTGGGTATGTAAGAGTCTCAAGGTATTCTCAGCCTCTTTATTCTTCTTGACCAGTTTTTTGTAAAGTTTTCAAAGAAGTAGTTTGACTATAACTAAGCTCAAGAGGGTAGGGTGACATCTATGGTATCTGTGGGCCTGTTCTCACTCACTTTACACCCAAGATCTTCTCTTCCTCAACCGAGAAGTGTCTTTAATGTCCTTGGTTCTCAGTAAGCTTCTGGTTAAGATTATTGAACTTTTGCGTACGGAAAGCAAAGAAGCTCTGTGATTAAAGGGGAAAATGGCGGAAGAGTAGTCAGGAGACCTCCCTACCGGCTGTGGCCCAGGACAAGTGTCTGCAGCCTTCTGGGCCTCAGCCTCATCCTCAGTGCAAGGAGGACTGACTCTCCATGACCGCTAATCCATAGCACAGGGCCGTGAAGACATGACCGTTCACAAGCTTACTCCAAGGCACCCTTCATTCTCTTCAAAGGTAGCTTCCATGCTCCTGAGAGAGTAATTTACTGTGTTCACTGTGGCAACAGCTTGGACAGCTGAGGTGTTCTTAGAGTAGCCTTGTCAATTCAGGGAGCATGGTTCCTGTGTATTACATGGGGAACCATTCAGCCAGAGAAAGTCACTCTAATACAGCATTGTAGATATATGGATTTATTACACAAAAAATGACTAAATTAGGCCAATTGGTGACAAGCACAATCAAATATTAGCAAAAGATAAATTACTCTATTGTGTAGACCACATACTTGACAGAAATACAAAGTTCAAATATATTTAGATTTTCTGATGGAGCCCAAATACCACTGACTGAGGGGGGGTTGTTTTTTATTTTTGGTCTTGTTTTCCTTTTTTCCTAGTGTGGTAAGGCAGGCAGTAAAAACAAAATGACTGTAAGGCGGTGTAGATTCAACTGCTTTCATCAGGTTACAAAATTATTTTAGATAGGTACTACTGCATGGTGTAAGAATTATAGGGAATCAACCATCATCTCTCAGTTTTTAGTCATTTCTAAGGAAATGAACATTTCTAGGGAATGTTGTATCGTGGTTTGCAAACATGGGGCTCATTTGTTACAAAGGCAACATATCTGTACCTTCTGTGTAAATTATGGCAATCATTTAACTAAATCATCCATACATATAAGTAATATATTTTGTACTTACTGCTTTTGCAGCTTGGTAGGGAGCACTTTGTAGGGATTCCCTTGTGGCGCAGACGGTAAAAGCATCTGCCTGCAATGTGGGAGACCCGGGTTCGATCCCTGGGTCAGGAAGGTCCCCTGGAGAAGGAAATGGCAACCCACTCCAGTACTCTTGCCTAGAAAATTCCATGGATGGAAGAGCCTGGTGGGCTATACAGTTCATGGGGTCACAAAGAGTTGGACACGACTGGGCGACTTCACTTTCACTTTAGGGAGCACTCATGCTGAAAAATTCCTAAATAATTAGAAATCACTGACCGCTCAGATAGTCCTAGTTGTTTTGAAACTAGAGCATAATTGGTATATTGCGAATGAAAAACCTAAATAAGATTCTGGCTTGGTGGCCAACCATGAAATGATGCCAAAAGTGAAGCAAGAAATATGAATACATAATTTAAGAAAACAATATTTCATCTAAATAATGAACAGAGCGATGGTAGATCTAGACACTTGTACAGGTCAGTTTCACATTATACATTGAAGCATCAGTGAAGAAAGGATTCTTAGGATCTTCAAGTTCTGTATCATGATGGGCAGTGCCCTAGATTTTTCCTAGAAAGTGGCTAACCTAAACAGTATGATAGGACAAAACCATCGCGTAAGCTCCCAGAGGTGATAGGAAGCTAGCTACTGAACATTGTTTGAAAGCACCTTTGTATAACTAACTCTTTCATAAAGGGCCTGGAAAAGTGCCAAAAAAATGTTTCACAGCTCTTAGATACTCAATGTGAAAGTTATGTGCATTGTACCATTTTGCATTTCACTGTTTAGGTACTCTAAACCTAAACAATGTAATGGTCCAGTGTAATTAAAATAACCAAACTATTTGACATTTGTCTTGTCATGGTTATGGCAAGAACCCTAGAATAATAATTAAGACTATTTATCACCATTAATGAGGACCATATCCAGATGAGTTTCCTAGATAACTATTTCTTGAATGGCAGCAAGACTAGCATCTAGACATGGGTTATCTTGGGAGTGAAAACATATTTCCCATGGCTACTGGGGATTTCTATTTAGTATTATTATTACTGTTTGTCTTCTTCATTAGCAGGAACAATTTTGTTTTGTTTTGTTGGAGCATCTATCTTCAAATGTGGGTAACAAATCTATTTAAAACCTTTTTTTTTTACGACTGAGGTAGCTCAATTTTTCTGTTAATAATATGTGCAGTGGGACTCGGGGAGTGGCAGTATGTGGTTAATTCCAAAGTGCATTATAAAACTTATATATTTATGACCTTGCAATAGGTTTTTATCTTTCACTGGAATGTAGTTGTGTCTTATGTCCTAGAACTTTGAAGTTACTTAATCTCCCCTGGGAGGACCTGATTCAGAAGTAGCGAGAAGCTGTCTAATTTTCTCACTCTTCTGCTCCGCCTCCCAGATTCCCATTTATCTTAGGGTCTCATCAGTTGAGATATAGCTTTGCCTTCTGTCAAACTTTCTCTTGAAGCTAAGATAGCAAGTTAATATCTGAGCTTCAGAAAATACACATCTATGGGTAAGATGAGTAGAATTAACTGATATTACTTATGAACCATAATTAAGCTGTTTATGGGTCTTTAGTAAACACTTTCTGTGGGAGACAGGGTGTAACAGTCTAAGAATGATTTGGAAATTTATGCTAGTGAATTCTCCCAAATAATCTATCTGGGTATTCATTTATATTCCTCAAGAGAGATTGCCTATAACTAGGACTTACCTGCTATAAAGAACTGCAACCTCCACATTTTCATTGCGTCAGGAAATTAATAAGAATCAAAGAATCAACAGAATTCCAGAGTAGTCAGTTACATCTTTTACTCATCTCTAATTTTACATACATATCCTAACTGATATTATATAGTCATCATTTCCGTGTGCCAATCAGTACTGAAAATAAACTCTTCTGTTCTCACACATTGTTGTTTTCTTGCTTTTTTTCTGTGCCTGAACATTCTTTTTATTTTCAAACTGGAAAATTTAATCTAGGTGCCAGATGCTTTTGTTGTTTTACAGTTTTAAGTAGCACAGTAACTTAGATATATAATAATAATAATCTTGCTTTGATTTCCATGTTACTAATATATAGATCACGTAATGCCCCTCTGGTTTAAATGCTATCTTTTGTTGTGTTTTTTTCTCTTTCCTCAATAGGTGGAGTCTTCGAATTTTTTAAAAGACAACAGTAATTGGATCTACTTGAAAAATTAAGTGAATTGATTTGTTTGGAACACTCTTTGACCAATTCTTTAACATTTAGCCACTGGGTAAGTTGAGTCAAGTACTTTCTATGTGGTTTGATTTCAAAGTTGTTGGAATGTTCTCTCAACCCAGATATTAAGCTTTATGTGAAATTTTGATACTCATAATCTGAGGCCCTCAAAACCTGTGAAAGATGTCTAGTCTAAATGAACTTCACCACATCAGCAGAACCAACCTGATAAGAAAGATGAGAAGATTAGAAAATGTTGTTGTTTATAGTTTGAAACCAGATCCTTTCATTTACTGTTCTAATGATTATTTGCTTGTTGTAATCTGAGGTAATGTGAGAATATCAGATTTGACTTTTAGTGAGATATTATGTACTGTATAGTATCAGATTCAAATCTAAGGTGTCAAGCAGCAGTCCCCAACCCTTTTGGCACCAGGGACTGATTTGGTGGAAGACAGTGTTTCTACAAGACTGAGGGCAGGGGATGGTGGTTTCAGGATGATTCAGGAGCAGTAGGGTTTGAGCTCCTATGAGAATTCAATACTGTTGCTGATCTGACAGGGTGCAGGGCTTAGGCAGTAATGCTAGTGATGGGGAGCAGCTGGAAATACAGGTGAAGCTTCGCTCACCAGCCTGCCCTCCAAACACCTCCTGCTGTGTGGCCCGGGGGGGTGGGGGTGGGGTCCCCTGCTAAAAGGAACATTTTCCCGACCCAGGGATTGAACCTGTGTCTTCTGCATTGGCAGGCAGATTCTTTACTACTGCACCACCTGGGAAAACCCTGAGTAAATTAGTAACTCTCCTTATTCTCATTTTGCAGAAGGCTTGGTTTCTGTGATAAGAATAGCAATCTGAAGGACTTGCTTAATTCAGCTTCCTTGTTGCACTGTGTTACTTTAGAACGCTCTTAAGGTACAGAATTCTTAGCCAGGAAGAGTTTAGGCTTTCAGCAAATTTGGGGGCTGCCACGCCAAAATTTAGTGGGAGCAGGACTTTGGTTACTGTTAAGATGTCAGTATAGTAAAGCCTGCTCTGTCAAACAGATTTTTAAAGTCAGAAATCTAAACAATACTGATTTTAGGGTTTGCTAATTTTTGTTTTAACCAGGCAAATGCTTACTCTTTATACAGTAACAGAAAAGGTGGAAAAAATTTTGTATTCCTAGTCTAGGTCACAAGGTTTGAGTTTCTGAAATTCTGTGTTTTATTCATGATTCTAAATTGTGCAGCTTGTTACTTAATTTTCCTCTGGATAAACTCAAGGTATTTAAAAATCTGATGAATGATGATAAATGAGAAGAAAGTGTCTAACCATTCAGGGAACAGACTTCAAAACCAAACTAACAGTGTCTGCTTTACCTGTGGGCATCTTCAGACATGATGGGTCAGGTGGTTTTACAGGGATACTGTTGAATATGGTTTATGCATTGCTAACAGTTAGTTTAGTTTTGTCTAGAATAATCTACCTTTGGCAACTTCCCTGGAATTTGATTTGTTTGTATAGCTGTTGAGCATCCACTGAGTGCAGAGATATTAAGTAGGAAACCCAAGGAACCTTTTCATGTGGCCTGAATGGGTTCATGGACCCAAGATTCATCTGTGACCAAATTTTTACTGTGATGGGCACATGGTACTTTTGGGAAATTTTTTTAGGGTAACTCAGTGGACCTGAATTTGAGCAAAGTCTGGGAGATTGTGGAGGACAGGGAAGCCTAGCGTACTGCCATTCATGGGGTCACAAAGAGTCGGACACAACTTAGTCACTGAACAACAGCAGAGCAGATTAAAAACCCATCAGGAAGAGAAATGGTAAAGAAGTTTCAAAAGCAAAACCTTAATTTCCTCAGTAGCCGTAATGGAAGATGAAAATTTATACTCTGAACTACTCACTTAAATGTCTTTGTCTGCCACATTTCATTTTCCATCTGCTCACAAGGATTGACTTATACAGTTATTTCCAAAGTATCCCAGAGTATAACGGTTCAATTTGGTTGGTGGGACCTAATTTAAATTGTGTTTAGGAAACTGTTCTGTAAGTGCCTCGTGAGAATGGATGTTGGCCTTCCTGCTTATCTCACTATGAATTCTGAGCACCTTTGGTTATGTCAGATCTTTGGTTAAGTCAGTCACTGTGTTTTAAAATAATTTTTCTTTTGAGTTACATAAGGGCACAACTTAATCCGTAAGGTTACATGAGGATTTAACACTTGGCAGGTGGTAGAGAGTCAGTAACTAGTAGTAATAATAACAATGGTGATTCACGGTGGTTAAGTCACAGTCCTGGTTTAAACGTAACAGTAATTGTACTTTATTAATCACATGACTGATTCTTTAGCATGTCCTTGTGGACATAGCTCATAGAGATGAGTACTTCTTCTCCATTAAACCAAATACTTGTTGAAATACTCCATAAAAACAAATACGTGTTTTGATAAGAAACACATCGTATGAAACTGTCAGCTTTTTTCATGCTGTATATGACATTATCAGCAAGCTGTCAATCACTTTATCTGTGAGCCTGGTCTTCTCCATTGACTGAAGCAAGGATTTTTTTTTTTTTTTTAAATTTTTTAAATGTGTCCATTTTCCCCCACTCAAAACTGCTAGTAATAGAAAACAGGATAAATTAAAAGGGAAAGTTTGCATGATAAAATTTTACATGATAAAAAAAACTGTCATCATTAGGATGGTCTTCCTTTTATGGTATTTTTGGTAAAAAGATAATAAATACAAATTACTTTATAATAACATGACTTTTTATGTCCTGCCATTGTCCTTCAAGTAGCCAGTGCTTTTGACTGATCTTGACCTTATTCATTTTCAGGTACTAGTAGCTGGACTATATAGACCTTTAAATCAGGTGCACAGAGTTATATGCTCTCATTGCATTGAATGCAATTATTTCAGAATTATGTAAGTAGTATGTCTTCTTTAAGCTGAGGGAAGATAAGACGGAGGGTGAAAATTATTAGCATTCACCGAATATGTTCTGCAGAGTCAGGTTTTTTGCTATAGCTGCTTCATCCTGAAAAGTAAGAATAAAGGATTCTATATTCATTTGAGGAAATTGGATTTCAGAGAAGTAATTAATTTGTTGAGAATCCTACAGTTATAATAGTAATTTTAAGAGTCAGAAGTTATCAAAATCTTACTTTGAATTAGAAAATCCAAACTATGTAATTCTATTTCCTGTAGAAATTGCTGTATTTTCTGATTTCCCCAGATTCAGTTTTCATCCATCCATCTGCTTCTTTATATGTTTTTATAGTTATTTTTGTCATTACTTATACCAATATGGAAAATAAAACGGAAGATTTTTAACCCATTTTATTTAGACACATTTTTCCTGGTGGCTCAGATGGTAAAGAATCTGCCTGCAATGCAGGAGACCTGGGTTCGGTCCCTGGATTGGAATGATCCTTTGAAGTAGGAAATGGCAACCCATGCCAGTATTCTTGCCTGGAAAATTCCATTGGACAGAGGAGCCAGGTTGGCTACAGTCGATGGGGTCGCAAAGAGTTGTACATGACTGAGCATGCATGTATATGCATAAAGATTTGATGAGGTTTCAAAATAAAGTTTGTGTTCTGTTCTCTATGGTTTGATACAGCTTTTCCTGCTGTTACATATAATTCGGAGCAAACCTTATGAACTTCAATGTGTTGTGGCCTTCAAAGTATTTGCTTTAAAAGGAGCCATTTTTTATAGGTTTTTCAGATGCCTACAGTTCTTCTGTTGGGTCCTTTATGTTTTAAGTTAGCTGAAGAGAGTTTTACTAAACCGATATGGAGTCTATGGGCCTATAACCTCTTCCACAGACTGTGGTTCGTGTGGTCACTACAGTCTGTGTGAGTGGAGCTCATTACTGTTAGCTTCTCAGGCTACAGAATTTCACTTTTTCAAAATTATTTTTTAACCTCTTGTATAAAATTTCAATCTTCCTGCTTTGTTTTTCAAGCACTGGACTATGGCTAGATTCATTCATACATTCAGCCCCTTACCCTTCATTTATTCATCATCAGCAAGATTAATTAAACCAGTAGTCTGAGCAGAGCACATTTCGTTCCTTGAACATTCTGTAGCCATTTGAAAACCTGACGGAGGGTTGATTTTCTGTCATTTCATGGTGCTCCCTCCTGCCCCTCCTTTCTGCCCCTTCCTTTAGCTGGCAGTGTAGGATGGCTGTGTGTGGCAGGATCCCTTCTCTTGTATTGTCCACAGAGAACCTGCACAATGGAACTGAGCAGTCATATGCCTTGTTTCTAGGATAACCTGAATAATTATTTGTGTAATGCTTTACAGTTTTCCAGTGGCTTCCACGTCGGATGATCTCACTTAAATCAAGAACTATTGTGTGGCTACTACTTCATTTAATTTTGTGTGTGAGGAAACGGAGGCTCTGGGGGTTACAGTGGAATGATTTGCTCCAAGTCACAGCATTAGTGAGTCATGAAAGCAGGATTCAACCCTGGTTCTCCCAACTTCAGACAGCGTGTCGTTCGATGCCAGGTCACCAGTCTGGTTGACTGTGCTGTGCTGTGTGCTGGGAGTGTTCAAATACCAGAGATTTGTTGATATCATCTGTATATTCTGTTTAGCATGAAACATGTGAGTAGATGCCATATTGGAGGTTGGGGGAAGAACCAGATCTCCCAGTTTTAAGGAATCTTGAAGGCAATGCACCTTTACTTCCTTGATGATACTGTGAAATTCACCAATCAGTCCCTTGCTCTGAGAATCTCATAGACTCCAGGCAATATCCTTGTAGATCAAGAATGGCTTTTGGAGTTCTAGTTCTCTTGGCAGTTATAGTTTTCACTGTGAATTACTAGATTGAATATTGGAGAGCATCCCCCACTAGGGAGGTCTTCATGCTTTGTCTTTTCTCTCTGAAACTCCTTGTTGTTCAGTCATTCAGTGGTGTCCTAGTCGTTTGCTACCCCATGTACTGTAGCCAGTCAGGCTCCTCTGTTCATGGGGTTTCCCAGGCAAGAATATTGGAGTGGGTTGCCATTTCCTTCTCTAAGGGATCTTCCCAACCCAGGGATTGAAACTGCATCTCCTAATTCTCCTGCATTTCAGGCAGATTCTTTACCGCCGATCCAGCTGAGAAACCCTGGAGTCCCATTAATACTTTGTATTTTTCTCCTATCATGTTTTTGTACATATTTTTGTGTTTGTGCTTTTTAGTAAAGTGATACCTGTAGGACTTTTATCACATCTGCCACTCTGTAAGCTGCTTGAAGGCAAAGACTGCATCTTTATTTCATTGGTGTCCTCTTCAGCCTTGAAAATAGTGGTTGAAAAAAAAGTAGTAGGTATTCCATAAATAAGTGTTGAATTTATTGAAAACATTTGATTATGAGCTTTCATCTAAGATTCATTTTGGAGCTTCAAATTGGTACCTGGGCACAGATTTAATTTTAATCATAGTAGGGAGATGAATTAACAAGTCTTTGTGTGTGTTGAGTTGCTCAGTTGTGGCTGACTCTTTGCAACACCGTGGACTGTAGCTTGCCAGACTCCTCTGTCATAGAATTCTCCAGGCAAGAATACTGGAGTGGGTTGCCATGCCCTTCTCCAAGGGATCTTCCCCAGCCGGGGACCGAACCTGGGTCTCCCTCATTTCAGGCAGATTCTTTACCATATGGGCCACCAGGAAGGCCCCTGAGCAGAGAGTCATCAGCAGATTTATATGCTTTGTAGGTGATCTTTTCAAATGCAAAAAATTTGTCTAGGAGTAAAATAACAACCCCCCTCAGCCACAAACAAAACACAGCTCCATACATTCTCCTACAAAGGTGTTTTATTGTCCCTGTCTTGACCATGAGAACAAAAATAATTGATCTCTGCAAAGACTTAATGAAATAAAATAACAGTGGGCTCTGTTTGGAGGCTTCCTAGAAGGTACAGGTATAGCTGTGCTGTGAATGTGGAGCATAGCTGTCACAGGCTTAGCACTAAGGATGTACATTTAACTTGGCCTGTGTTGCTGGGAAGCCCCTGAAAATTTTTGAGCCCAAAAGTGATGTCATCAGAGCTGCACTTTAGGAAACTCAATCAGGCTGGGTTGTGTTGGATGGTGTGGGGGTAGAGGTGAGGGTGGGGTGAGTGGGTGCAAGAGTCCCTGAAAGCCTCTTAGGAGGTGCTCAACATTAATTCGCACAAGAAGCTGTCACCTCCTGTCATGCCCTTTCCCTCACCTCCCACACATACATCGCAGATGAAAGCACTGTTAAGAAAACCTTGGTGAACACTTAAATCCCAAGTTCAAGGAATTCTTTCTTTTTTATTGTATCAAAGTATAGTTGATTTACAATATTGCCTTCGTTTTGGGTGTACAGCAGAGGGATCCAGTGCTTTTATTTTTATAGATTACACTCCATCTGTCATGGCTATACTACCCTGTGCTGGAATTCTGACTTAACTTCCTCCAGTCTTTTCCTTAGCTTCTCACTTCTTGGTCTGCATCCCCATGCCTTTGTGGCTACTTTCAGCTCAAAGTATTTCCCTTAAGACTCTGCTGATGCCTCCACAAGTGACTACTTCTGAGAATTGTCCCTGGGTTCCATACACCCAGTGCCCAAGGGCACAGTGCCTAGCCCTGTCCTCTGAAAATTTGACAGTTGTACCCAAAGCACCTTCTATCTGACTGTGCAGTGGAGGGTCAGATAGGTGTTGAGGGCCTGAATTGCAGTGACAGCAATACGAGTCGAGTGAACAGGATGCAGACAAGACGAGAGAGAATGTGCAGGAGGCCCATATAGGGCTGCCTGATTGGATGTAGGAGGTGTGTGTGTGTGTGTGTGTGTGCGTGCACATGTGCTTCCGGGGGCGGGGAGCAGGAAGAAGCTGTCAGTGATGACACCCGGCTTTGAGAGTTTGAATAGGGTTTTTAATAGAAAAAGGGAAGTGAATCCAGAAGCTGGCTTGGGCTGTAGGATGATGAATTTGTGTACCAGTTGAGTTTGAGATAAAAGTAGATAAAAAGCATGTACTTTCTACTATTCGACTTTTTTTTTTCCCACGAGGATTTATAGCTGGAAACATGAAATCATTGGAAGACTTGAGTTTTCTTCCTCTTTTTGCTGTTCTTCCAGCTCCTTAAATATTTCCCTAGAGCTGAGGATGGTTTTAGGTTTTCTCAACCTTACCCCTGCCAAAATCCCCCACAAGTTCACCTCTCCAGGAACATGTGTACTTGTCCGAGTACTCACAGCAGCCAGAAGTGTACCTTTCAGCCTCCTAAAATAAAAACGTTTGGGAAAAATATAGCTGTCCTCTCCTTTTGACAAGCATGAACCTTGTTACCTTACGACTTGCTGAAATAGCACAGCATAGGAGCACTTACATGCAGGCTGCAAAATCAAGGAAATGCAAAAACACAGGCACTTCCTCTTTGCTTGAGGCATTCAGCTGAGACATGTCTAGTTCAGGGAAGCAGGGGCATTTTTACTTGAGTACTAAACTTGAAGAAGTGTATTAACCATTCAAATCAGTGTGTCTTAGCCATTTGAATCAAAAGTTGTTCTCTCAATTGGTGGTATTTCTAACAATAACATCCTAAGGCTCTTAAATTTGGCGGTAGCAGAGAGCCAGCTGGTCCCAGTGTAATCCACTCCCATCCCCATCCACTGAGAATTTTCTGAATTTCAACAGAGATATTCTTGATTCAATCAGTTTAAAAGCATATAATGATCCTGTAATTATAATTTGCCATTACCTTGTGTACTAATGATTAAAGCAAACATTTAATAACCAAAGGGCAGTAAATATATTTTAGATCTCGAGCCATAAAAAGATTTCCATTAACAAATGTTTTTTGCACAAATAAATTATTCATTGACTGTAGCAGAGCTTGAGCCTGTCATCAGCCTTAAGTGGAAATTTTGAGAACACCAATCATCACAGATGCCAACACTAAGTTGGCTTGAGCCTCCATCCTTCTTACATGGAACCTAAACTTTTTTGGCTATTTATAAGAGCTTTAATTCGGTTAAATTCAATGAATATTTATGGCATTTCTGCCATATGCAATTTAGTGTTCTGGTGGCTGGAGGACCTCAATGATGAGTAAGTCTGCATTTTAGTCTTTAAGTTACTTATACACCTAAAAGAGGGGCAAGATTAGTACATACATGACTTGCATATAAGAAGGCTTAAGTAGCAACCTCAGAAGTGTATAAATAAAAATTGTTGCGAATTCAGGGGAGAAAGAAATCACATGCATTTTCTCAAGGGAATGGGGAGGGAAGAGTTTGGAGATCAGGAAGTGTTCCCTAAGGAAGGCTTTTAAGATGGGCAAGGTTTTGACAGATGGAGAGAATTATAACCATATAGGCAAAGAGTTAGGATGTATAATGTGGATGTCTTTGGAACGAAAAGTAACTTGGTATGTTTGGAACACAACATTGGTAAGTGAAGGGGAGACATGAAAGAAGAGGAAAGAGAGATACCTAGAGATTTAGAGCGTATAGAAGGCTTTCAATGAGTAATTAGCACATCAGTTTGGTAGACATTAAGGACCCACTTTTGAGCTAAGGAATGATGTGATTAGATTATATTTTTGAAAAATACCTCACCTCGTAAGTAAGAGGTAGAAAACTTGGAGGTCAGCAAGTTAAAGGGCCACTGGAATTATCTCCATGAGAGGTAATAAATTTCTGAACTAAGTTGGTGGTAGTACGAATACAAAAGAGGGCCCAGATGGGAGAGATGGTACAATTATTTGTCTGTAGGTTTGGCACATGATTGCCTACATGACAGGTAGGAAAGAGGAAGGAGTTAAAAATTGCATTCAACAACTGTAGGCAGTTTTTTAATCCAGTCAACATTTTGGAAAACCAAAGTCATATGCAAGACGTTGTACTCTGTACTAGAGTTGTGTACTAAGGAAAATGAGAAAGCTGCTGTCTCTGAATGGCTGAAAATTTGGTTGAGGATATAAATGTATATACTCAACTAAAATCCAAAGCAGATCATGATTAGTGTGATCACAGGAGATATGAGAGAGTGGTGCTTGTGTTAATTTTGATGCTGGAAAAGTGGAGAAACATCTAGGGGAGAAGACACTTGGGCCTGGAAGATCAGATATAGGAATCCAAAATATTTTAGGTCTCAGAAACATAGTGGGAAAAACTAAGTGAGACAAGTATCAAAGAAGCTGAGGGGGAAGAACCTTACAGGTTGCCCCTGGTATGCCAGATTCTGAGCTGGGAGCTCTGTGTTTAAGGAAGGAGTGTCCCACAGTGCTCAGTGCTGCAGAGCAGTAACAATGTTATCTAAGGAAGGGTCTCTGCATTCAGCAATTTAAGGATTAGGAGTGGTTTTCTGAAGAGGTTTCAGTTGGATAGAGATTAGCCTAGTGGCTCAAATGCTACAGAATCCGCTTGCAGTGCAGGAGACCTGGGTCCAATCTGTGGGTTGGGAAGATCCCCTGGAGAAGGAAGTGGCTACCCACTCCAGTATTCTTGCCTGGAGAATTCCATGGACAGAGGAGTCTGATGTGCTACATACAGTCCATGGTCTCTCAAAGAGTCAGACATGACTGAGCAACTAACTCAGTTGAATAGGGAAGGAAATATTCTAAAGGTTATTCCTAGTCTTGAAGCCCCAGTACTTTGTCCACCTGATGGGAAGAGCTGACTCTGGAAAAGACCCTGAAGCTGGGAAAGATTGAGGGCAAGAAGAGAAGGGAACAGCAGAGGAAGAGATGGTTAGATAGTATCACTGACTCAATGGACATGAGTTTGAGCAAATTCCAGAAGAAAGCAAAGGACAGAGAAGCCTGGTGTGCTGCTGTCCATAGGGTCTCAAAAACTTGGACATGACTGAGCAACTGAACATCAACAGCAATCTTGAAGATAGAAGTAAACTCTAGACTGAGCTTTCCTCAGTGATTTATCCTTGATGGGTCAAGTTTACAGAAACAGTAGATCTGATTGTGCCAGGTGGTCTTCGAGGTACCCCCTTGAGAATGTGTTAGTCCTGAGCACTTTAGTTGCTCAGTCGTTTCGACCCTCTGTGACCCCATGGACTATAGCCGGCCAGGCTCCTCTGTCCATGGGATTCTCCAGGCAAGAATAGTGGAGTGGGTTGCCATCTCCTTTTCCAAAGGATCTTCCTGACCCAGGGATGGGACCCAGGTCTCCCACACTGCAGGCAGATTCCTTACCATCTGAGCCACTTACTCCTGAAAAATCTTTGCTAATTGTACATTGCAAGCGTCCCGGATTCCTAGATGATTTTCTCACAGGTCGGAGACTTCCAGCCTCCCTCTTGCTCACTTCCTTCTTCCCACCCTTTCCCTTTAAGCACCCAGCTGGTTAGGGTGTACACATTTGCCACACCCTTGGCTCAAGGTCAGGGAAGTCCTCGGGCTCTCCTTGGCGCTTTTCCCAAGTGGAAGGAGATTTCGACAAAGAACAATCCAGGGAAGTGCACGCACACAGAGACACATACGCACACACACCAGTTCTTTTCCTGTCCTTCAAGATATTCATGTGCCAATAAACAGACAAAACATACCTTCACTTACAGGCATGTTGTGTAACATTCACCTTGAGAAAACAGGGCAGGGACGTAGTCATCTAGTAGGAGGTAATGGGGACAGCATTTAGGAACAGTGATGGAACTTAGAGAAAAAAATTAAAGGAGCAACACATTACTATAGAATGTGAAGGGATGACATCGTGTCAAGGTTATGTTTAGTAGAGCTTTAAAAAATCAATTAGTACAGTAAATTGAACACAATAAAAGAATTTTCGCAGAGGCACTCATATTACTACAGAGGGGAATTTTAAATTGTTATCAGGCCATCCTGTAATTTGAAAGAACAGAAAGGAGAGAATTCTAAAGGAGTAGCAGAGTGGAGCAAGAAGCAATTGCTTCTTTACCCCTCAAATGGTGTGTGTTAATTATCATTCACTCATTCATTTATCCATTCACCCACTTGATCACTCAATCAGTAAACGTTTACCAACTTCCTATTATGTCTTGAGCTGAGTGCTGGGAAATATAACTGGGTAGAGGGGAGAAAAAAATGTAACTTTTAAATACAGTATATCCTTCTTATGGGAAACTAGCCAATAGAAGTAGGTTTCCCTGTTTTATTAATATTAGTGTGTGTTAGTCACTCAGTGATGTCCGACTCTTTGTGACTGACCCCATGGACTGTAACCCGCCAGGCACCTCTGTCTATGGCATTCTCCAGACAAGAATACTGGAGCAGGTTGCCATTTCCCTCTTCAGGGGATCTTCCCAACCCAGGGATCAAACCTGGGTCTCCTGCATTGCAGGCGGATGCTTTACCATCTGAAGTGAAGTTGCTCAATCATGTCCAGTTCTTTGCGACCCCTACCAGGCTCCTCCCTCCATGGGATTCTCCAGGCAAGAGCACTGGAATGGGTTGCCATTTCTAGGGAATCCCACAGCTTGATAGAAGTACATTTATGAGGTGAGTATCATATACTCCTGAATTTACCACTCAAAGCTGACTTTCTGCCATTGTAAATCCTAAAATGGGTTCAACTTGCTACAATACAGCAATCCAGCTTTATTGGATTAATGGTTATGGAACTTGTCAGAACTTCTAGAGAAACTGTTGTGTGTTCTCATCAGACTTTACCTACTACAGGAAAATTGGAACTTCTTTTCCTTAAGAATTCAATCAGCAGGATGATTAATCAGGCTGCTTTTCCTCTGTCTTATCAAAAGCCTTGGGCTAGATAGGGTCAATCAGCTTTTTTGTGTCGCCATAGAAATGTCCTCAGGGAATTCCTCCAAACTTAGGGTCACTATCTACCTTCTGAAACTGGACAAGATCTCTTACAACCAGCAGTCATTGAGTCTGACTTAGACTGGTCTCCTAGGGCACAGTAAACCTGAGAATGTTAGTGGTATGTTCCTTGCCAGCTAATTCTTTTCTTTTTACTTTTTTTAATTACCCCTCCTTGCCTCATTTTAATAATTTTCTGCTCTTTTTCCGACTGGCAACTGTAGCGAACAGGTTTGTTTCTGGCAGGACTTGTTTTATTATCAGCTTGGTGATGCACAAGAAAACAAGACCTTGATTTTCAGCATATATCCATGTTTTGAGGTCAGATATAGCATAGTGCCGTATTTTAACTCTGTTTTAAATGGTCAAAAATTTAAAGTGAACTAAGAAACCTATGGCACTTTTGTCCCAGAATTCTTAGTCTTGAGTTCTTTTGTTTTCAAGTAAAATAAAAAATATATGTGTGTCATATTTCCATAAATGGCAATAATTTTCATTATAAGCAGCAGCAATTTTTTATTGTCAAAACAAAATTTTGAGTTTTTACAGTTGATGAATGTATTAACCTAGATTTTTTCAGGGATACTAAAATATTGTAATAAACATGTTAACTTGAAAGTTTTATTATACATAAAGAATGCACTAACCCAAATTTGGAAGTATTTATTGATAAAAGGAAAATGTTTATGTGGATTTTTTTTATTCTAGAGAGAGAGAAAGCAATTTCACTTTGGTATTATTTTCTAAATAGTATGCATTTATGCCTGCCTGTACTGTTTTCTAAATCTGTGGCCATGGAGAGGACAGGAACTGGTCTGATGTATATACCTGGATCATTCATTCATTCACTCATTTATTCATTCATCCAGGATAGGGATGGAAGGATGTTGATCAATGACTAATATTTTCCATTTCAATAAATGCAAGTAAAGTAGATGTTTTTAACTGGAAAATATAGTATTAATGGAGAGTGGGAAATTACATGTCACACTCTAGGTTGTTGTAGTGAAGTGAAGTCGCTCAGTTGTGTCCAACTCTTTGCGACCCCATGGACTGTAGCCTACCAGGCTCCTCTGTCTATGAGATTTTCCAGGCAATAGTACTGGAGTGGATTGCCATTTCCTTCTCCAAGGTTGTTGTAAGTGGATGGAAAACTGCCATCTGGTCAGGAAATACATAATAGCATCATTTTAATAAATTATTGATTAATTAATTATAAAATTCTCTTTGATCATCTACAGGTAAAAGGGATGTATTCTTTTCAAAATATCTAGAACTGTGTGCGTGCTTTTAAATTTATGTGCTGTGAACTTTTGCCAGTGGCAGGAACAAGACTTGAAATACTTAGTTATCAAGAAATGTTCTGCTATATTAGAAAAAAAAAGAACATTAAAAAAAGTATTAGAAAAATAAATATGTACCTGGTGCAGGGTTGATACTCAATAAATATCTGTTATATGGAAAGAAAGTTCATGCTAGCTACAATAGAAGAGTTCTTCAGAGCCCTCGTCAAAGCTTTTATTCTTAAGCTGTTTAAACATATACCTGATGGAAATTTATCCTTAAGAATTGTATGATAAGACATTTTATTTTACAGTTAGCTACAGATATTAAAATTTTTCTATATCAGATATTTTATATTTGTATTTTTTGACACAAATAAGATTGTCTTATACAGTATGTGAGAAATAATATTTGTTCACTTGTGATTTTACTTAGAATTTAGAGGTGAGCCAGTGGACAAAGATTGAAGATATACATATTATTTTATTTTAAAATTGCTAGGATTATAATCACATTTTTAATGTGCCCCATTTTACATACATATGTTTGATGCAGTTTGGAAATCTGATAAAAATTTAAATTGAAATAAATTAATTCCATTTTAAGATTGGCACTGTGAATTATTCTTCAGAACAGATGTAATTAGTTAACATTTTTCTGAAGCACACATTTTAAAATCTTTTTACTCATAATATCATTATCACTTAAACTCTCTTTTAGAAATCTTAGAGAATTATGTTTGGAAATGTTCTGTATAAATTCTGTAATGTCTATTATAAATAGATATCTTTGAGTTTGTACATTTAGTAATAATATACATAACTTATGAGAAGAATGACTCTTGGTAACTCTGTGATATCTAAGTGTTATTTTTTAACATTATCAAAACCTTAATGAGTGATTTCTGAATTTAATAATACTAATGTAACATGGCAACACATAAACAATATGTGGATAGTTAACTGCAGTAGGGGCTTCCCAGGTGGCCCTAGTGGTAAAGAGTCTGCCTGCCAGGGCTAGAGACCCTCGAGATGCAGGTTCAGTCCCTGGGTTGGTAAGATCCCTTGGAGAAGCATATGGCAATCCATTCCAGTACTCTTGCTAGGAAAGTCCCGCGGACAGAGGAACTTGGCAAGCTGTGGTCCATGGGGTCACATCTAGTCAGACATGACTGAGTGACTGAGCACACCCATGCACAGAACTGTGGTAGGCGGGGAACAGTGATTGGTTGGAAAATTCATTGGTTGAAATGTCAGGAAGCTGTCTAGGTTCTTGCCCTGGGTCTCATAGACTATGGATCTTGTGCAAGTAATTCAACCTTCCCTTATTCACTACCCACCCTCTTAATTTATATATATATATATATATATAATATAATTGCATATTCATATACATCTGCAAAACCTCTAAAAGTCTTCCTCTGTTTAAAATAATAATCTGTGAGATTCTAAAGAAGAGTTGGAAGGCAAAAACCCGGTGGCTTGCTTTCATGACAGTCTTGAGGGAGAGTTGATTAGAAGCCAAGCTTGGTTTGGACATAAGTACACACAACCTGGGATTCAGCTATTGCCACCAATACTTGTGAGGCCTCCAGGGCAGGAGTTCAAACGGAGGCCCACACGCTTTCTTAACTGAGTCAGTGATTCTTTATTTGTAAAGAATGTGAATTTGCAGGGATTTTATCTGACCAGTTTAAGCTGTGGATTTGGTGAGAATAATTTTCTGGCTCCTTCTTGCTGTTTTGAATAGTAATTAAATCCTCATCAAAGAATGAATTTGTAATGTCCTGTTAGTGAATTTTATATGAGTCATGCTTAATAAAAGGTTGCTTACTTTCATTGTTTCAGGCTTTATAAAGTTAAGCAGATTGACTTTGTCTAACCCCACATTTTGCAGTGTCACAGCCCACAAACCTTCAGGGCATTTGAACTCCCTTGATTGTAGATTGGAGCACAGAGACTGGGCACGAGATAAGGAAAAATTGTTTCCTGGGCCTAAAACAGCTGTAGTCAGGAGCTGGGATGTTTAAGGCTATAAAACAACTGGATGCCAGTGACAGAGGCGCCCATATAGTTGTTGGCACATTTCTTTTGTGTATTTGTGGTATGGTGGCTTTCTGAGGCATGGGACCCAAGGCAGGAATGCCTCCTGCCTTAAGGTGTGGACTCTGCTCTTGTATCTGGGCATTAGCATCCTCTTGAGGGGCTGTCTGCAGAGACAGCAGAGCGCCTCCTTCCTGAGGACACTAGGGGGAGCTGGCGCAGGAAGGCGTAGCAGATGGTGTTGTGACTTGCTGTCAGGCTCCCCGTGGGCTTTTGTAAGTCCTCCTTGCTGGCATCCTAGAAATACTTAGTTGGGACTTTTCGAGGGGACTGGAGGTCCTCTATGAGCAGGTGGGGCTGGAAAAGGAGCTGTGGTTAATTGGTGTTGATGCCTCTTCTTCTGTATATGCCTGTAGGCTGCGAGGGTCTGGAGGTGTTTGGGCAGCTCATTTCCAAGTCAGTAAGTGCTTCCTTCCCTTCCATAGGGCTGGGGAGAGACACTGCCATCCCATAATCCGTTTTTTCCACACATTTGGGTAGGATAGTTCCATTTTCGTTTTGTGAATATGCACTGTGGAGGGAGCTGGCTCTTACTGTGCCTGCTCAGTCGTGTCGGACTTTTTGTGACCCCCAAGCTGCCGAAGGGAGCTAGGGAAACAATTAAATCATTGATCCTAGGTTCTTGGAATGATGAAGCGATTTATTATTTACCTAGATTGGGAACCTTAACCACAAATGGACAGAATTCAGAGGATCTGAGAAATTTGGTTGAGAAAAGAATTAAAACTTTATTTTCACAAACATCTGATGGAATGTTGGCACTCCCTTCATTATTCATGTAGGCAACAGACAGTAATTTTAGCAGTTTCTGTGACTTTGTCACCAGTAGAAGTCACAGATATTTTCATGTCACCTTACTTTGTAGATAATATCTCACAGTATCTTTATAATTGTGACTACTCAAAATGATGGTGAATAGTATCCTGCACTGTATCCTGTTTCTGATTTTTGATAGGCACATATATTACTGTCAACAGATGTGTTCAAAATTTTTTGAGGTAGTTGAGTTTCATTTCAGTTGGTTTCCTTTATAGCTCTGTGTATTTTATTTGATGTAGTTGGAAACAACATGTTAAGGAAGGATCCCCAGGCTTCATCAGGTTGTCCAAGGAGGGTTCATGGTGAGGAGAAGGTTGAGAAGTTCTGATCTAGATAAAATCTCCTGTTTTACTGCCTTAGAGAGGGTAGTGAGTTACTTAAGGTTACCTGGAACAGGAATTAAAAGTAATGTCCTTCCTGTTCTGTGTGGCCCCCTGGCAGCTCCATACCCATCTTGGTGCCAGGGGAATGAACGTCTCAGTCTTATTCAGCAAGCCCTTTTAATATGAGGGGGCCAAGTCGGCTTCCTTCTTTCTCTGTACTTCCCTGTTCTGTGGTGGCCTTCCCCTCACCTCTGACTTCCAGGCCGGCAGGTGGTGGTGGGTTTGCTCATCTCCAGCTGAGCTTGGCCCTGCTTGGCCCTGCAGCCCACATCATCACAAAGCTTATTGTTCTGAGACACCTGAGCAAGTCAACAGAAAGAGTAGAAAATTTGATCCTGATTACTTGACCCCATTTTAGTGGTGGTATTTCAGGCAATGTTGATATCTGCCCCCCAGCAAGGGAAATCTTTCATCCAACCCAGTGAGCTTTGTGAAATTAATTAAGGAAATCTTGTCACATAGTTCCTTCCTCTTTTAGACTAGCGTAAGGCTGAAATATCAACAGAGAAATAGAGATTTAACTACTAATATTTACATCTCACTTCCTAGTGCCATTTCTAGCACTGTATTATTCTCTTACCTATTATAATGTTATTATCATTATCCCTGTTTGACAAGTGGGAAAATGAAGGCTAGGTAACTTGCCTGAAGTTATTTATCTGTCTACTAAGTGTTGGAAATGGAATTCGAAAGAGGCTTTCTAGGCCCAGAGCCCCTGATCTGGGCCGCTGTGCCACGTGTCTGGTTGCTATACCAGTGCCTCACACCACCATTGTCCAATCTGTGTTTCCTTTGATTTGGAGTTATTTTGATGCAGTTCTAGGAGGGACTCTTTCCAAATTTTCAGAGCTGTCTCTGAAAGGTACTGTGTCATTTGGTTCCAAGTCCATTCGGCTTTAATCCCTTGCTTGTATGTATTCGGGCAATATGGAGAAGGAAAAACACATTTATACTCACAAGGTTTAGGAGTGCTACAAAAGGCTTAATTTGGATTGACTTCATCTCCTTTTCAAGGATGTTGTCAGTGCTTTGATCTTTGCGTTTGTAGCCCTCTCATCAGCAACACTGGCAAATACACCTTTGAAAATCTGTATCTGAATTCTTGTATTTTGAAAAAAAAATTTTGTTAATGTTTCTCTTCTTGAACACTAGTTGATGTTTTGCCAGCTAGTTAAACGTCTGCAAATCTGAATGCTGGCTGAGAAACAGCTTGCTGTAACCAGTTATCCCCAGATGGCCAGATTCCGTTGTGTACCACTTTTATAGATGCTCACTGGTTGCATGCTTGAGGTTATGAGGTGTACTGTTCCACTTGTTTTTGCCAGCCATGCACAGCACATTATTTGGTAGGTTGAGACAGATGGTATAGCTTAAGCTAAAATGATGAGGGAAGGGAGAAAATGAAAAAAATAGAGAAAGGGCACTTGATTTTCTAACTCACATTTCGGAAGTGAATTTTGTTTCTGTGATTGACTAATAAATGCAGTGTTGCTCCAAGATTCGAATTCATTAACTTCTGTTTAAACAGATATAACTGAGTAATCGGCAGGAAGCAATGTTTTCCTTCTTGGATGCTGTCAGATTTTATGGGGTCTCCTCCAGATTTGAAAATGTTGGGCCATTGGAAGTGTCAAAAATAGATCTGGGTTCTTCAGACTAAGATATACCACCATCAGTACCAATCCAAACAGAAAAATCCCAAATCTTATTTTTAAACTGGGGGAAAAAAAAGTATATATAGCCTGGTGAAATAGCGGTGATAAGGACAATTAATCAGTTTTCATGCAGCTGTTCCTGACATTTCTGCAAATTGTTGTGGAAAAATTAATGAAGGTTAGATCAGTAATGGTTTCAAGCTTGGCCAGTGGAAAGTATGACAGTGTTTCCATCAGCAATTAAGCTGAGCTGCTTTCTTTTTTTCTATAGGGGAAGTGGTATGATGTGTGTTCTCCACAGGAAATGGAAAACGGCAGCTGAACTCTGTGAGCACAGGTATGGAGGAGCTCTCCACGGCTCCTCCACCAGGCACTCCTTGGTGGGCATGACCGACCCATTTGCATTTTCTGCAGAAATGCTTTAGTTCTGCCATTCCTGAAAACAAGAGAGTTGAGATTAGACGATTTTCTTGAGCTGCCATTTCAAAAACCCAGAAAGGCTCTGCATCTAAACTTTGGGAACCAGAAAGTGGAACTTATGACAAACAGAAAGTGAAACTCACCTATCTAATTTTATTTTTCAAGCCAAAGGTACTTCAGTACAAGCCCAGTTCACATCCTGTGTAACCCTATGGGATTTTCCCCAGTATTAGTTAAAAATTTTCTCATAGGGTCACACAGGATGTGAATTAGTGTAAACACTTAACAAACATGATGAAAAGGAAATTAGCTTTCTAAATGATCCTTTCACTGTTAACATCCTGAGTAGCTATTAGAAACATGGGCAAGAGTGGCTTCATGTCTCATTATCAAGTTGTTACATTATTAATAAACTATATTAATATTCTACTACACGTGAAATGTATTTCTTAATATATGAAACTAGATTTTACCTATATATTTTCCTCTTTAGAAAACATTTAAAAGCCTTGCAAAATGCTCTATGAACCTGAGGTTCTTAACCTTTTGCAGGGAGAGGTTCACAGATTTCTTTAGGACGCTGAAAAAAACCTTCTGACACTTTCTCTCAGGAAAATGCATATATTCACAACATTTTACATACAATTTTTAAAGTTTCACAGCTATCTTAAGTGAGCTTGGATGCCAGGGTTGTTTTTTTTTTTTTTTAGTTCTAGTTTTATAAAGCTTTTTATGGACAGATAGAAAAATATAGCGAAAATGTTTATTCATTTCAAGTAAAGGTTTTACAAGAGGCACTTTTTAAGAAATTTTAACTGTAGCAGTAATAATTCTTTTCTGTTTCCACCTGGAAAGTGTTTCCTTGTCTTTGGAAAGGAGCACGTACATTGGACAGAACATACAAAGCCGGCTTTGAAGCCTGTGGGGTGACATATTCCCAGATGGCACTAGTGGTAAAGAGCCTGCCTGCCAATGCTGGAGACATAAGAGACGCCAGTTCAATCCCTGGGTTGGGAAGATGCCCTGGAGAAGGGCATGGCAACACACTCCACTGTTCTTGCCTGAAGAATCCCATGGACAGAGGAGCCTGGTGGTCCATAGGGTTGCAAAGAGTCAGACGTGACTGAAGTGACTTAGCATACATGGGTGACATATTAGCAAGTGACCTGAGGTAACCTGCCTCAGTTTCATCATCTCTAAAATGATGGCAACAGGGATGACAAATAGTCCATTTTCAATATGTATCCCTCCCCTCTTCTTTCCTTCCTCCTTTGAGAGGTAGCTTAAATGCAACTTTGTTATGCGTCTCTTTGCAATTTCTGAAGGCAGATTTTTTTTTCCCTTTTCCCTTCTGTGTTTCTCTGCTGCTGCTAAGTCACTTCAGTCGTGTCCGACTCTGTGCAACCCCATAGATGGCAGCCCACCAGGATCCCCCGTCCCTTGGATTCTCCAGGCAAGAACACTGGAGTGGGTTGCCATTTCCTTCTCCAATGCATGAAAGTGATAATGTGAAGTGAAGTCGCTCAGTCGTATCTGACTTGTAGCAACCCCATGGACTGCAGCCTACCAGGCTCCTCCATCCATGGGATTTTCCAGGCAAGAGTACTGGAGTGGGGGGCCACTGCCTTCTCTGCTGTGTTTCTCTAGGGTTTGTAAATCTCGTTACTCTTAAAATTGCGTCTTTGTTCACTGGTTACAGATAAAGATGTGTGTTTTGAGACTCTTCTGTCTTATTAGTGTTGTTTTATGTCTATGCATGCTGTGTCCAGCATGATGCTTAAGACGTAAAAGCACTCCCTGTTGATTATGTTAGTAGTAATAGTATAATGCTTATTAGAGATAAAATAACTTGGACTTGGACTTATAATTATATCATGCTTATGTGACTGCTAGTCATCACAGAAGAGAGGTCAAATGCTCCATGTACAGCTGAAGTGAAATTTAGTGAGAGACAGAACCTTGAGTGGAAAGTATGTCTTTTCCAGTTTGGGCTACCTCCAGAGTGTATTCTAAACCAGAGCCAGAGTGTTCAATCAAGTCAATGACCAGGTGATTGGGAATAAAGAGATGCTATGACATTCAGTTAGTCAGTTCAGTCGCTCAGTCGTGTCCAACTCTTTGTGACCCCATGAATCGCAACACACCAGGCCTCCCTGTCCATCACCATCTCCCGGAGTTCACTCAGACTCACGTTCATTGAGTCGGTGATGCCATCCAGCCATCTCATCCTGTTGTCCCCTTCTCCTCCTGCCCCAAATCCCTCCCAGCATCAGACTCTTTTCCAATGAGTCAACTCTTCGCATGAGGTGGCCAAAGTACTGGAGTTTCAGCTTTAGCATCAGTCCTTCCAAAGAAATCCCAGGGCTGATCTCCTTCAGAATGGACTGACTGGATCTCCTTACAGTCCAAGGGACTCTCAAGAGTCTTCTCCAACACCACAGTTCAAAAGCATCAATTCTTCGGCGCTCAGTCTTCTTCACAGTCTAACTCTCACACCCATATAGGAAAAACCATAGCCTTGACTAGACGGACCTTAGTCAGCAAAGTAATGTCTCTGCTTTTCAATATACTGTCTAGGTTGGTCATAACTTTCCTTCCAAGGAGTAAGCGTCTTTTAATTTCATGGCTGCAGTCACCATCTGCAGTGATTTTGGAGCCCCTAGAAGTAAAGTCTGACACTGTTTCCACTGTTTCCCCATCTATTTCCCATGAAGTGATGGGACCGGATGCCATGATCTTCATTTTCTGAATGTTGAGCTTTAAGCCAACTTTTTCGCTTTCCTCTTTCACTTTCATCAAAACTGTTCACTTTCTGCCATAAGGTGTCATCTGCATATCTGAGGTTATTGATATTTCTCCCAGCAATCTTGATTCCAGCTTGTGTTTCTTCCAGTCCAGCGTTTCTCATGATGTACACTGCATAGGAGTTAAATAAGCAGGGTGACAATATACAGCCTTGACATACTCCTTTTCCTATGTGGAACCAGTCTGTTGTTCCATGTCCAGTTCTAACTGTTGCTTCCTGACCTGCATACAGATTTCTCTGAACCCCCCCAAAATAAAGTCTGACACTGTTTCCACTGTTTCCCCATCTATTTCCCATGAAGTGATGGGACCGGATGCCATGATCTTCATTTTCTGAATGTTGAGCTTTAAGCCAACTTTTTCGCTTTCCTCTTTCACTTTCATCAAAACTGTTCACTTTCTGCCATAAGGTGTCATCTGCATATCTGAGGTTATTGATATTTCTCCCAGCAATCTTGATTCCAGCTTGTGTTTCTTCCAGTCCAGCGTTTCTCATGATGTACACTGCATAGGAGTTAAATAAGCAGGGTGACAATATACAGCCTTGACATACTCCTTTTCCTATGTGGAACCAGTCTGTTGTTCCATGTCCAGTTCTAACTGTTGCTTCCTGACCTGCATACAGATTTCTCAAGAGGCAGGTCAGGTGGTCTGGTATTCCCATCTCTTTCAGAATTTTCCACAGTTTATTGTGATCCACATAGTCAAAGGCTTTGGCATAGTCAATAAAGCAGAAATAGATGTTTTTCTGGAACTGTCTTGCTTTTTCCATGATCCAGCGGATGTTGGCAATTTGATCTCTGGTTTCTCTGCCTTTTCTAAAACCAGCTTGAACATCAGGAAGTTCACTCGAATGTATTTCTTACACATTATCTGACTCTCAGGGGAAAGTGTGGGCTCCCAAAGCCTTAGTTTTAGAATTTTATTTGTTTATTCAAACTTTATTTATTTAGGATTTGGAGTTGAACAATAGCTTGAAGAACATCCCGATCTGACTTTCTTTGGATTAAGTCCTCACATCCTGTTGCTAATGCTTTTCAATTCAAATTGAACAAAAATGTCCTGCTCTTTGTGAAGCTGATCATTTGTCAACTCCCATCGGCCCCATTTCTCTCTCTCTGTATATACACACACATGCATACACACACACACACATACACACACACACGTATATCCTGCAACTGTTACAAATATATTAAAGACAACTTAAAAAAATTTATATCAAACCACATTGTCTTAATACTTGAATAACTTTGTAGCAGTCAGCTTCATACTTTCTATATGTGATGAAAGATTTCCAAGCAGTAAACTATGATTTAGAGGCTTGGGCATAAAGAATGACTTCATGAGCCTTGGGAGGCTTGGAAGAGAGCAATGCCTAGTTGGCTGCTGGAAGTTTTGGAGCAAACCAGTGTGGAAAGACAGCAATGACTTAGGATGGAGAAGGAGAAGAGAGTGGAGCGGGGAGAAGGAAAGATGCTGGAAGTAGGGGATTGATGTCTGGTGGCCTGGGGAAGAGTTTTGATGCAAAGAAAGAACCCTTAGTCCTAACCTTTAGAGTACTAGAAAACTGTGGGTAGAACACTGGCTGGGGTAATAGATGAACCAGGCCCAATGGAAGGAACTTCAGAAATGGATCTGAGGATCCATAGAGGTGCCTGCCAGTGGTGCTGAGTTGAGGAATGAAGAGGTTGTTGTAGTTGACACAGAATATGAGCAGAGGCTTGTGCCTGTGAGATATAGATATGCTATGCTAATTCACTCAGTCATATCCGACTCTTTACAACCTGTGGACTGTAGCCCACCAGGCTCCTCTGTCCATGGGGATTCACCAGGCAAGAATACTGGAGTGGGTTGCTATACCTTCTTCCAGGAGCTCTTCCCAATCCGGGGATCAAACCCACTACCCCCACATTACAGGCAGATTCTTAACCATCTGAGCCACCAGGGAAGCCCATGAGATACTGTAGATAAAGAGTTGAATTTAGACTATAGGGAAGGACAAAATGTTTGTTGGACATGGACTGAATTGGGAGCAAATACAGTTGAAGATTTTGCTAATAAATCATTGGCCATGAATTCTTGGCACTTGTGAGATGCACACCATTCCTTTACTGAAGCATTTTCACCTCCTGGAAAGCCTTGTCTCTGCCTGTCAGAATTTTCAAGCCCTTACTTAACTTCTACCAGCTGCATAAATATTTCTTTCACAGCACTAGCTCATAGCAGTCGCTCTTCTGCTAAGCTTATATAGAACTATTATGAATCCCATGAGCTGAAGCCTGCCAGGCTCCTCTGTCCATGGAATTTTTCAGGCAAGAATACTGGAGTAGGTTGCCATTTTCTCCTCCAGGGGATCTTCCCAACCCAGGGATTGAACCCATGTCTCCTGGTTTCCTGCATTGGCAGTCGGATTCTTTACCACTGGAGCCACCTGGGAAGCCCATTGTAAATACAGTGGCAGTTAATTGACATTTAAAGCTCAAAGTTAACTTTTCACCTGTATGTCTTGTCTCTTGAGTGAGCTTCTAAACTTGTATAAAATTTGACAGTGTAAAAAAAAAATCTTTTCTGTGGTCTAATATGAAGTCATGTCTATAGCAAGAATTCAATATACTTCTAAGAATTTTAAAAGATACTGAGCTTTTATACACATACCCAATGCACAAATTCTGCTGATTCTTCTTCCTAAATATCTCTTTGATCAATGCCTCCTACCTCTGCCCCCATTCAATTCCACATGGTATGTCCTTGAGCTCTTATAGGAGCCTGTTGTCTAGGGTCCTGGCCTTAAGCCCTACCCACCTCCCTTATACCCTCTATGCTGCTTCCAATGCTATGTTTGTAAAAGAGAAATCTTCCTTCTGCTTTAAGATAAAATTCAAAATCTTAACCATATCATAAAGGTGCTTGATTATCGTGACCAACTCTGTAATTCCTATATCATTTCTCTCATCTCACTATAAAACCTCATGAAATTGATAATACTTCAGTAATACCCAAGTTTATTCATTCCCAGAGTGTACCTTGTTTCTTCTTGCTTCTATGCATTTACAGTTGCTATTTTCTCTCTGTGCCCATAGATACTTCGAGATATAAAGGTTGCCTGGGTTCCCCCTTTCCCTTTCCCTCTTTTGTCACCCCCAGCACAGTTAGTCACCTTCTCACTTCTGCTCCCATTGTGCTCTCTCCATCCTTGACACATATGGTATAAGATTAGTTTTCACCCATCTGACCCTAGACCATAAACTCTCCAAAGGTTGCATCTTATTTATCATTGTATTTCTAGTAACCACCATGGCCAGCTAGGCAGTCTGTAAAGTAATAAAGGAAAGTTGTGAAGAGAAGCTGAAAAAGTTTTCTGTTATAAAGTATCTGAACTGATGATGAGGCATCCAAATTTAAATGTCTTGTAGTTTATAAATTTTATTGCATTTAAATGGTTTAACAATATAATATTTGTTATTACACTAGAGGGACAAATTTAAGAAAAATTAATTAAATATGTATATTACAAATGTGTAGAGCATAATGAAACCATGAATGTGAATATTTTCAGAATCCAGAAGATTCAACAACAAAAACTAGGAGAGGTAGGTGAACCAAAAGATGGTCAGTTAGAAACTAGACCAGAAGAACAACATTAATCTTTCGAGTGAAATAAATTCTCCCAACAATTTTGATTGGATTGATATAATTGTCTACAATTATGGAAAAATAGTGGCCTGCCCATGAATTTTTATTATCATCACATATGCTAATATATATGTAGCTGGTAAAGTCAAACTAGTTATTTAAAACTGTAAAGTTATTTATAAGTTTTGATAGTCCTCATTTAAGGTTTGGTAACAGTGGCAGGTCTTATTAAAAGTGGGTACAACCATCAACAGAAAGGTTATAAAGTGAGACAAGTCATAATGTCAAATAGTTTTATCAATAGGCAAAATACCTTTCTTTTCACAGTGTTAAATAGATCTTCAACTATATAGTGAATTTTGTCTCAGCCTCAAGACAACTGTCCTCATTTAACTTTCAGACACACTTTTAGAATTGTGGACTTTGAATAGGGCTGAGTATTTTGTCTCTCTGTTTCGTTTTGGATAGTTTCTGTTACCATGTCTTCAGGTTCACTATCACTTTCTTCGGGAATGTCTAATCTGCCACCCAGTGTATTTTCCCTCTCAGGTTTTGAGATGGTCCTCTCTAGAGGTTCAAATTGGGCCTTTTAAAATATATCTTCCATATTGCTTCTTTACTCTTCCATATTCATTCTTTACTCTAGTTTCTTGAACATAGGGAATATAGTTACAATAACTTCTAATGGCCTTTCTACTAATTCTGCCATCTGTGTCATTTCGGGTCAGTTTTGATTCATTAATTTTTTGGCTTTTTATGGGTCAGATTTTTCTGTTTCTTTGCAGACTTGGTAATTTTTGATTGGATGCTAAAATTTTACCTTGTGGATACCAAAGACTTTTGTATTCCTAAAAATATCCTTGAAGTTTTTATTATTATTATTAGATGTAGTTAAGATACTTGACAATAGTTTTATTTTTTCAGATCTTGCTTTTAAGCTTTGTTAAGTAACCAGGGCAGTGTGTAGCTTAGGTTTAATTTTTTTCCTCCTACCAAAGCAAGACACTTATAAATACTCTAACTGATACCTTATAAATTATAAGGCTGCCTACTCTGGCTATTGGAAACAGGCACTCTTCTTAGCCCTTTGTGAGTACTGGGCACTGCTGTCTCTGATAGTTTCAGTGGTTTTTCTCCTGACTGTGGGTAGTTTCCTCATATGCCTGTGCTTGTCAGTATTCACCTGAGCACTTGATCTACAGATCTCCTGTTTCTGTCTGTCCAGTGCTGTCCTTATCATGCCCTGTGATCCCTGAACACTTAGTTTCCTTGCACTTCAGGGAGACCACTGGTGTCTGAGTTTCTCTTCCTGACATGGTGAAAATGTTCTCCAGGGTGTCATCTGAGGCAATTTTAGGGCTCATCTCACTTGTCCACTTTCTCTCAAGGATCACTGTCCTTTGTAGCCAGTTGTTCAGTTTCTTAGACGCTATCATCATATGTGCGAGCATGGTAAGTTGCTAAGTCGTGTCTGACTCTCTGCAGCCCTATGGACTGTAGCCCACCAGGCTCCTCTCTACGTGGGGTTCTCCAGGTAAGAACACTAGAGTGGGTTGCCATGCCCTCTTCCAGGGGATCTTCCCAACCTAGGGGTCGAACCTGGGTCTCTTACATTTACCTGCATTGGCAGGTGGGTTCTTTACCATACCACCACCTGGAAAACCCTATCATCATATACTTATTATTTATCTTTATAGTACTTTACACGCAGGAGAATAAATCCAGTTCCTACTACATCATGTTATTTAAGGTTGAGTCAAGGCCTCTTTTAGTTATTACGTACTCATTTATATACTGTTCATTAGCCTGAAGAATTCAAGGTGCTATTAGATAATTGCTAAATAAAAGTATTTAACCCAATGTACACATCTAACATAGGGAGTTAAGACTGTGAAATCTGTGTTGGAGAATGTGTTAGGAGGTGTTTTCATAGCATGATGCAAAAGTACTGTTGGCTAAACCTTTTGAAACCTTTGGTCCATTTTAAAATAAAAAGTTGTGTGATTTAAATCCAGTTGTGAATTTGTGAGATTTCAAAATTATGTCTCTTTCTTCTCCTTATTCCCAACCTGACGTCCTTAAAAGTAGCCACATTGTATGGCAGGGGTGGAGGAGAAAGACTTGTGACAGGAATGACATTTTAGCCATTGCACAAAATGATAGGGTTTAGAAGATGTAAATAGCGTGGTTTGGACCAATTCACCTACTTACTCCTATTTGTAAGAAGCCAGGTTTCTTAAATTGATCTTAAGTGATCATTTTGCTTTCGGTAGCCTCTCTGCATCTACAGTGGAAGAGAGTTTAGACGTGTTGCATTTTTCATGATTCGTCTTATAGTGCTTCTGAGGTCATTTTGCGGTGGAATGCTGTCAGACTGTCAGATCTCTCTCTCTCTCTCTCTCTCTCATACACACACACTCACACACACGAAAATAGAGACATCTTCCAGAGAACTTCCTGATGTACTGTTCTTTGAATGTGATGACATTTGTTTACACAGGAAGCTAGACACTGGATTCTTTTCTTTGGAGACTGTTTCAGAAACACATTTCCACATTGTTTTTTCTCAATATGGCCTACATGTGAACCACTTACATATTTAATGTTTGGAAGACTGATGAAGAATTCCTGATATGAAGTGCCCTTATTGATCTACTTTAAATATTTAATGTTGTAAAAACATCCTCTTTCCTCCTCACTGATTCTTTTTTTTTTTTTTTTAATTCTCCTTGGTAAACTGTGACATAGAAATCAGATTAAAGACAGGCCATATAGCACTTTTGTGCCATGCTGTTATGGTTTTCTGTCAACTCAATGTGGCCTCTATAGATTCTGTTATATTTTCTTTGTCAGTTGAATCAAGATTCTTATCAGAAACATGGCAAATAATTTGTAGCCCCAAAGATATGGACTGTGTCTGCATGGGATTTATAGAAAGCAATTTTTATATATTCATTGAAAAAATTTATATCAACATTTATTTTCACCTGTCCTTTTGATGTAGTACTTACAGTTGCTGTCATTCTTGAATACTGTCCAATTGCTGGAAACTCTGTTAGGTGACTTATGTACATAAACTCTAGTCCTCACTACAGCCTACAAGGTGGGTACAATTATCCCTTTGGGAGACATGCAGGCATCAACTCAGAAGTAAAAATGATTTGTGCAAGACCACATCCCTAGTAAGAAGCAGAGCTGAGGCTGGGTTAAGTTTAATCTAAGAGATTAAGCAACATATCCCAGGCTTGTTCACAGTAGTGAGTATACTTGGTAGATAAAAAATCAGAATGTTAACTAAATATTTCTAAAATAGAATATTATTAAGAAACTTTGGAGTGCCCAGTGTGTGTCAGATCCTGCTCTGGGGATAGTGGGTGCAGCAGTTACACAGTGGTGTGCAGCCTTGCTTCTGATGGTGTGTGCGCATGTGCCTAGGGAGCACGGAGAGGCGGACCTAGAATCTGGTGGGAAGTGTGGAGGAGAGAGTGGTCTCAGAAAGGCTTCAAGGAAGACATGGTGCCAGAGTGGTGTCCTGAAGGAGAAGTAGAAGGCCATGACCTTAATTATCGCTAATGGAAATTAATTTCCAGCTATAGACCTAACCTCTGTCTTCTGTAGTATTACTAATAGTATTTAGGATGCTTTTTCTGATTTCTTTTTCTTTTTTGGAATCAGGAAGCTTTATTTACTAGGCATAATACGTTTTAAGAATTCTTAAGGTGTTCAGTTCAGTTCAGTCGCTCAGTCGTGTCAGACTCTTTGCGATCCCATGAATTGCAGCACGCCAGGCCTCCCTGTTCATCACCATCTCTCGGAGTTTACTCAGACTCACGTCCTTCGAGTCTGTGATGTCATCTAGCCATCTCATCCTCTGTTGTCCCCTTCTCCTCCTGCCCCAAATCCCTCCCAGCATCAGACTCTTTTCCAATGAGTCAACTCTTCTCATGAAGTGGCCAAAGTACTGGAGCTTTAGCTTTAGCATTATTCCTTCCAAAGAAATCCCAGGACTAATCTCCTTTAGAATGGACTGGTTGGATCTCTTTGCAGTCCAAGGGACTCTCAAGAGTCTTCTCCAACACCACAGTTCAAAAGCATCAATTCTTCGGCGCTCAGCCTTCTTCACAGTCCAACTCTCACATCCATCATCTGAGTTAAATTCACCGATTCCAGTCCATTTTAGTTCACTGATACCTTAAATTTAAGATAATGATAGCTGTCCAGAAGAAAAAATAAATAATGTAATAAGTAGAACCATGCTAATGTTGATTTTAAATTAATAAATTTTGAAATTTCAAATTGTTTCTGGGGAAACAATTTAATTTGTGAGGGGAGAATACATTAGCATTGGGATGCTTTTAACTTTAACATTGAGGGGAAATGTCACTCTTGTTATAACACTGTTTTATGGCAAAAATGAGATTTGATTTATATCATTTCAACTTACAAGTGCTGCATTCAGCCCAGAGTTAGCCCCCTAATTTTCTTTGGATGAAATGTGTGTCTGCTTGTTTTCCTTCTAGCTGTCCCCTCAGTTCAGCCTCATGAGGCACTCTGCCTACAAGTTATCTATATCTGGATACACAGGTTGCCCTCAATGCAAATTAAATATGGAGTGTACTCAGGGCATGCAAACTGAGTTTCATATTTGCTTAAATTAAACATGAAGGCGATATCAGCCTCTGTTGACCTTTCTAGCCTTCCCACTCTCAATTCCTCTATACAAAACTACGAACTACTAGCCAAGTACTTTGCCCACCTCTAGGCTATTAGTTCATTGTCTCACGTCCCTGGGCCGCCCTCCCCTCTAATCTCTGCCTTTAAAATCCTTCTAACTCCTCAAGGCCTGTGTCTAATATCATTCGCCTTCATTTAGCTATTCATAATTACTCCATAATTATTTTACTTCCCACGGATTTTTCATGCACTGCTTGTTCACAGGGCTTCCCAGGTGGCGCTGGGGGTAAAGACCCCACCTGCCAATGTGGGAGGCACAAGAGAGGCCTTTGACACCCGGGTCGGGAAGATGCCTGGAGGACTCACTCCAGTATTCTTGACTGGAGAATCCCTGGCACAGAGGAGCCTGGCGGGCTACAGTCCATGGGGTCACACAGAGACACAACTGAAGTGACCTAGCATGTACTCCTCATAGCCTAAGAGCTGGGACATTGCCCTGGGATGTACCTATTTCCAGTGCCAGCTCCTTATTTACAACCTGTGTGACCCTGGATAAGTTACTTAACCAGTATAAACGTCATCTATAAAATGGGATTAACACCACCTACCTCTGAGAATTGTTTTGATGGTTAAATGTGATAATATATGTGCAAAGCTTAGCATCGGGCTATCTGTCATTGGTATGTCTTTTAGAAAGCATTAGCAGTTTTTGCATCTCTCCTCTCAGAGTAAGTTCTGAGGTCCTGTTGTGTCTTACTTATCTTTGTGAATTCCTCTCCAAAGCCTGCCTTTACAAGAGAATGTCATAGTGCTTTGAATACAGCAAATATTCCATAAATATTTCTTTGAGAAGGAAATAAATGTGATTTTTAAATTGCAGAATTCACTGGCCAAGAAGGGACTTATGAAAAAGTGACCTTAGGTTCTGGTTTGCCAAAGGAATAAACCTGGTCTCAAGTATTAAAAGTACCCCCTTTTGTGGTGATGGTTTGGATGAGAAATTTAATGGACACCGTATATATGGAATATTTGCAGTTTTTAATTGTCCATGGCACTTTTCCAACTGTGTTATTTTTCACGTAGATACTTGTGTCTCTTGAAGGAGATTGTAAGCTACTTGCGGATACACACCATTTCATATCTTGTTTCTCCAAATAGACTAGTGCTTTGGGAGTTCCGACAGTGCAGTGGAACCAGAGCGAATCCACTGTGATCTAGTTCATGCTATGGTCTTATAGGTATTGACTGTATCTAAATGCTGCTTTTTAAATGAAGATGTAAACTAACGGGTAGATGTATTAGGCTATATATAAGTGAAGAATAGTCGTTCTAATCCGTGGTGGGAGGGCTGTTCACTAGACAGAATTTCTCCAGGCTGAGATCATGTCTATTTGTTTCCCCACTATAGACCTAGCACCAGGCACAGCACCCAAAACATGGTTATATTCTCAATAAATATTTGTTGAACAAATGAATGAATGGTGAAGATCTTGGCGCCCTACATGTTAACAGTTTCATGAGTCTCTAGCAGATTCCTTCCGGATCCTTTGCAGATGGGAGAATACAGTATATATAGAGACTGAAGTGCTCTGGTGTGCCTACATATGAGCTCAGAAAGTTTATGAGAGGGTAAACTTAGGTCAGGAGACAGCTCGCCTTCTCAGACCTTCTCTGGAAACTGTTTCCATGTAGAGTTTGTTTGTTTTCTGAATAAGCTCCTTTTCTAGAAGAAAAGTGGAAGGTTTATTTTTGTAAGAGTCTGCCTACTTGATAAGAGAGCAGATGAAAATCAGATGAAGACAAGGTCCCTCTGCCTCTCTGCTCCTCTCTTCCAACATGCAGAAGAGTGAGTTCCGTGGTACACACGGTTCTTGTATTAGGTGGAGAGAGAGATGACTTTTTCTCATTATATCTCTGAGGCTTGTTGGAATCTCAGAGAATGTGGAGGAGTTGGAGGGCTCCTTTCAAAGGAATGTTGGCAGTAGTTGCTTCTCTTTCCCTCCTGCGGAGCACAGGCTTGTGCCCTCTATGCTAGGGCAGCCAGGAGAAGTGACCCAGGGTCATGGGCTATGTTGGTCTCACTCTTCTGGTTCTTTGTTTCTCTAGAGATGCCTGCTGTCCCATGGGAGTTCATGTAATTACCCTTCTTCTTAGAGTTACCTGGTCCACATTTTCAAAGGGTAACTTACTTCACAACTTAGTATTACACAAAACAACATACTGTTAATGCAGTGTTAAGCAGTTTGTTGCATATGTGTTTTTGCTTTTTGGACATGGGCTGAAATTTTAGTGGTCATACCCTATAGAGTCAAATATAAAGGACTGCCATCCTTCCTTTCATCTTCTTAAAAATCTGTGTAAAATATTAATCTAACACTTTTCCTGTACTGGTTCTTTCAACCTTTCTCCAAGCTGAAGTGAAATGGCCTTATACACAGACATATGTCCTTATTAGATTGCCCTATTTTCTTAAAAGAACGTCAGCTTTGCTCTTTTTCCATTGGCCGTCCGTCTTAATCATCTTGGGCTGCTGTAACAGAAATACTATAGGCTGGTATACACACCAGACGTTTGTTTCTCATAGTTATGGAGGTGATGGAAAGTTCAGGATTAGGGTACTAGCATTGTCAAGTTCTCAGTGAAGACCATCTTCCTGGCTTACAGATGGCCATCTTTTCAGTATCCTCACGTGATGGGAAGAGAGGGGATGCAAGCATCCTTGTGTCTCACCTTCTAAGGGCATTAATCCCAGCAGGAGAACTACATCCTCATGACCTAGTACCTTTCAAAGCCTCCACTTCCTAATGCTATCCCACTGGGGGTTAGGATTTCAATATAAGGATTCTAGGGGTGGGGGGGAAACACATGCTCAGTCTACTCAAGTGAAATTCACCTGAAATTCACCTTCATTCTTCAGCTGATTATTGAACACCATACTTCCTCTTGTTTCACCAAGACACCTGCTCATTTTCAATATCTGCTTGGCCCCAAAGGGACTAGAATTGTGAACCCTCATATTCTAAAATGTATCCTGGGATGTCAGGCTAGAACAGGGAAGTGTGAATATATTGTTGTACATACCCTCCAAACCCCCAGTCTTTTTCTTTTTTTTCTTTTTTACTCTTTTGGTCAAGATACATTTAGCATATGGGACCTTAGTTCCACAACCAGACCAGGGATCAAACCCCTTGAAGTAGAAGTGTGGAGTGTTAACCACTAGACCTTTAGAGAAGTGCCCCCAAACCCCAATCTTTGTGGGACAGTAGAGCTGGTTCAATACTGATGCATTTTTTTCTAATAGTGAATGAGGCTAGCATGTGTAGTAGTCATTTATAATTATTCCCAATTTGTTTGAGCTCTTTCCCAATAAGATGTGGTTATTGAAGCTGTGAGCAAATTCTTCCCATTAGAATTTATACATTTGGGTAAAAGTAAACTGGTATCATGCTTCTGTAATGTTTGAACTGGAATTTGCTGTATTGTATCTTTGTACTTGCTTGCAAGCTTCATAAAATAATTAAAGGAGATTGTGAAAACAGGTAAAAATAGCTTTTGATGTTCATGCTTAAGAGCTCCTTCAGCTTAGAAGTTGAAACGCTTTGGAGTTCAACAAAGGTTTATATGGAAATGAGAGAATTTGGCTTCTTTCCCAGTTCTTCTAGCCTCTCTTCCCTGAGGACTGTGGGTGCATGAAGAGGCAACATTCCCACACCCAGGGCACCCAGAAGAGAGGTTTCTACTCTGTGAATTAGGCAAGTGTACTTGGCCTTGATTATAGAAGAGGAAGAATTACTTCATAGTTTTCCCTCCTCCTTTTGCTCCATGTTCTGATATTTGGTTCACACCCATGGGTTAAAGGTGACTACTGAGTTTACTTTCAGTGCAGAAGGCTATCTTCTCTTCATGTTCTGAGTTAGTTGTTACCGTGTGTGTGTGTGTGTGTGTGTGTGTGTGTGTGTGTGTGTGTGTAGTTGTTGTTGTTTTTGCCTCAGGATTGGTTACAGCTGTGCAAGATACAAATAGCAGTTGTTCTCCAGCTAATCCTCACTCTTTGTGTCCATGTAGTGTAGATAAAGTCTTTTATTACCCTCTTCTTCAACTAATTATATGCCTTGCCTATGCAATTGTATGGAGAAGGAAATGGCAATCCACTCCAGTATTCTTGCCTGGAGAATCCCATGGACAGAGAAGCCTAGTAGGTTACACCCCACGGGTCGCAAAGAGTCAGACATGACTGAGCGACTCCACCTCACCTCACCTCATGCAGTTGTAATTATTTCTCCAGCATCTACAAAACCTATGTCATTTTTCTGTTAAAATACAGTCATAAAAATAGCAGAAATAAACCTGATTTGAGAGCTTGTGTGGTGAGGCAAATTCCACTAAAGTAAGGGGATCCTCTGGATTGGCATCACCCATCGCCTTTCACCACCTGAAGGTTCCCAGGGGTGATGCAGTGCTGGACTATACACCTAGTTTCCTATTGGAGCTTAAACTTATAGCTTATAGATTTCTTTTAGTGAAAGTTAAGTGCACTAGTGATTTTAACTTGGTCAAATAGACTTTTAAAAAGTACTTTACGTACTACAGAGTTTTCTATGATGCCTTTAAAAGACCACACAAACGTTCTTGCTGTTCTTAGTAACTTTACTTAAATTAAAACAAAAAAAAAAGTTAAGTGTCTTTTTCATCTATACTTTTGGTCAACTTCTAAACTCAGTTGATTTTAAGACCAATTAAAAGCAGTAATGTCAGAGTTCGATGATGTAAAGTCTAGCTTAACTATGGAAACATGACAGGACCTTACCTCAAAGTATTATAAAAATGTAAAATTCTGCAGTAAGTAGACTCTGTCACGTTCTATCTTTTCTTAATGTATCGCTAATAAATTTTGTCTCTGTTTATGATTCTCTACTCTTTGTAATATCTCCTTCTCATGAGGTGATTCTGATTTGGGGAACTTTGGACTTTGCTTGAGTGTGTCATTCATACATAAGGAATCATGTCTGAAGCTTCTAGTATAAGCGTAGCAGAGAGTGACTGGCCCTTCTCCAAACCTAGGTCCTGTTCTTCCAGGGCTCACAGTTAGGCTTGATTTCCCAGCCTCTCATGCAGTTAGAGGAGCCACGTGGCTGAGTTCTGGTGAATGGAATGTGGGAGGAAGTGCTGGGTGTACATCCATGCTTGACTCATAAACCCTCCCATAGGTTAACCCTCTGTTTTCCTTCCTTTGCCAGCTCGAGGCAGATAATCATGGTGGCCCTAGAGTCTTTGCTTCAAATGGCGAATCTTAAGGTTGAAGGACCTTAGGTTCTTGAGTTGAAGGGAGGCAGCATCTGTGAGGGGCTTCCCTGGTGGCCCAGACAGTAAAGAATCTGCCTGCAATGCAGGAGATGTGGGTTCAATCCCTAGGTTGGGAAGCTCCCCTAGAGAAGGGAATAGCAATCCATACCAATATTCTTGCCTGGAGAATTCCACGGACAGAAGAGCCTGGCAGGCTACAGTCCATGAGGTCGCAAAGAGTCGGACATGACTGTGTGACTGATGCACACACACCATCTGTTACGATACTCATTTTAGATGGCTGCCGTGAATGAGCCATGATATGTTTTGGATTTTGTTTGTTACAGCATGCTTTAGTACATTAACAAATACAGATAGAATTCCTGCCTCCAAGGGCCTCCTACTGTAGTCTGAGAGATAAACATGCCAAAACTATGGCACAGTGTGATGGTCCATTAGTAAATGTCTGTCCTGTGGGAATCACAAAGGAGGGTTTGGGATACTTTCAGAAACACAGGACATCCTTAGATTTAAAGATGAATAGGAATAAACCAGATATGTCCCTAGATCCATGAAATATCAAAATCCCGTATGAACTTGAGTCATGACACAGAAGGCCTGTGATGGGGTCATCTATTAAACTATGACCAAGAAGCACCATGAATTTAACTCTCACGTCTTCTGGTGATTTTTACTATTGCTTTCAAATGTACAGATTCATATAGCTTTTAAAATAGTTAAGGAAGGCAGCAGGGTGGAAAATTACGGTGTCCATTTTATCGGTGGGAAAACCAAGGCCCACTGATTTTAAGTGATTTATCTGAGAACGCATAAACAGGAGAGCTGAATTCATGGGCTGAGAGGTGCCATGAATGAGTGGAAATGTTTGGGGTTCTAGAGAAAATGAGAGTTGCTTAAAATCCTATGCCTGGTCTTTACCATCTGGGTCATCTTTGGCCTTATCTAACATTCTCAACTGTAAAAATGTTGCGTTTCAGTGTTATCAGGAAAATCCAATGAATTTGGATATTAGGTGCTTGCTTTAATCCAGCATTCTTTTCATGTCATCATGAGACCTCTAACCTACACCTGTGCCTCTCTGTACCCCTTGTTCCTGTTGTTTTTGATACTGGCCACTGCTTGACCTCATCCACACACTGGGAGGCCTTGGGGAAGATGCTCTCCATTCAGATCTGCAATCTGCGGAGCATGGGAAAGGTGTGGCGGGACAGGCTGAGCAGCTGGATGCGCCATCCTGGCCCCTCTTCCCCATGCAGACTCTTAAGTGCATGGAGGAGGCTCCTGCCTTCCTTGATCTGTTCAAAACGTAGGGGTTGCTACAGGATCGTCATTATCTAACCAGTCTTTGTCAAGCAAAGCCAGCATTCACCCATTAACACCAAGAAGCAGCAAAGAATAGAGTGAAGACGCTTTCAGCACAGCTGTCTGATACCATTTACATCGCCTGTCATTCTCAGAGGGAAACACTCCATTCTAAACAAGGATATTTCCAGTTTCAGCAAAGAGAACCAGTTCTTTAATTTCATATACATTTTCAGGGCTTCTTCCTCCTAGATCTTCCCAATCCCCCCCACTCCCGCTTTTCTTCTGCTTATCATCCCTCAAGATATTAAAAGGAAGACGTTACTAAGAGTTTTATCTTCTGGTTTCACATGTTAATCTCCTTCAACAAATTAAAATCTTTCTCATCAACTAGATATCCTAAGTGGAAAATGTGTTATTTATAAATTTTCATATATACATTTACTCAGGCTGATCATCCATGCATTTCGTGTTCCTCAGCGTATTGATCATATAGAAAAGTGAAAGGCAAATACTTTGAAACTTGAGGCGATTCACTTGGAATGGAAGCAGATTCTCACTGAGAAGCATAAATCAAATGAAGATGCCATCTGGCAGTCGGAGTCCTACCTTATTAAACTTGAATTCTGCGCTTTGCACAGAGGTGCTTAATAAGTGTTAACAGTGACTAATATCATATCATGGATGTTAACTGAATGTTGATAAGTATCTCAAAATTGCAGTAATAGAGCCACACTTCAGCAGCTGAGCGCAGTGATGCTCTTGCTTCTCGGCTTCATGCCTCAGCTGTTTGTGAGCTTTAACAGGGTTTTTTCTCACCAGTCAAATGCAGGCATTTTCAGGGGGTTTTGCTGCCACCCAGCTGTGCTGCAACCCAAGCACTGAGTCTGAAGTTAAGGGGAAATATGTGCTGCTAAAGCTAATTTCTGATGGAGGTTCTTAGGCAACAATATGGTTTGAAACATACAAGGGTGGGGGTGGGGTGAGTGGAAGAGACTTTAGCCATTTGACCTGCATTTGAAGAGAATTCATTATTCACTGGTGTTCAGTGATATGTGGATTTTGAGGTACAAGCTGAATCGGGTGGATTCCAAACTACTCAGTGGTGCTGGGTCACCGTCAGAGGCCGGCCTGCACAGGGACTCTTTGCTCCCCCTAGCTGGATCTCAGTTCACAAAGGTCTCCCTGCTCTTTTCTTTCAAACTAATTTTATTTATTTACTTTATTTTTGGCTGTGCTGAGTCTTTGTTGCTATGCGGGCTTTCCTCTAGTTGCAGCAAGTGGGGTCTACTCTCAGGTTGGGCTTCTCATTGCTATGGTTGCTCTTGTTCCAGAGCATGGGCCCTAGCGCGTGCAGGCTTCCATAGTTGTGACGGCGGGCTCAGTATTTGCGACGAGGGGCTCAGTAGTTGCAGTTCCCAAGTTCTGGAGCACAGGCTCAGGAGTTGTGTGCACAGGCTTAGTTGCTCCGCGGCATGTGGGATCTTCTCGGGTCAGGGATCTAATCTGTGTCCACTACATTGGCAGGCGGATTCTTTACCACTGTGCCACCTGGGAAGCCCCTCCCTGCTTTCTGACATAACTAGTTTGTTCCTCCACCACTTGGATTAAACTTTCATTACAGTTTCAGGTTGCATGCCTAGAAGCTAGCTGCATGTCATATCAATTCTACAGGACTAGAGGAAGCAGTGAGTAGCAATATGAACATCCAGTTTTTCCATGAAAAGATGATTCTCTCTGTCCCCTTTTCCTTAGTGTTTTAGCTTCTTGTGAAGGAATGGCTCTCTTTGAAACTGACAAGATGCATATCCACATTTGTTTTTCAGGAATACTTAGATGTCCCTCATGGGCAGCATCGAGGGCCTGAATGACTTTCCTATGACAAGCCAAGAAATGAACTACATTTGATGGCTAGCCCTTCTTCCATATGTGTGTGTGAGAGAGAGAGAGAGAGAGAAATTATTACAGCATTGGTTTTCTACTTAATGAGCTTTACTCTATGAAATACAATTTTTAAAAGTTTGCCTTTTGAATATTTACTTGCACCAAGACAATATATTCTCAAGAGGCTGGGTACAGGCAAAATTAAATAACCATTTTCAACCAATTTGATACACTTGATATTCGTATAGCTCAAATAATAAAAATCAAGTATCTACTTTTATAATAGAATGTTAGCCTATATTTACAGCTGCAGGAAATTTAACTCTGCTAGTATCTCAATAAGAATGCCAGTACTTTATGAATGTTCATAAGTTTCAGATATTGTCTGGGAGTTTTATATATGGTATCTCATTTAATACAACAATCTTCTCATATACGGACTACTGCTAACCCCATTTTACATGAAGAAACAGATGTTAGGATCATTAGTAATTGAATCAAGGTCTTGTAGCTGATGGGTGTTTTACAGTTGTGACCCAGTTCTCCAGAATCCTTGGACTTTATCATTCCAGTGCTGTCTTCATGGAGTCACCTGTGACACTGAACCTCAGGAGCAGAATTACTTCTTTTGTTTTTTGTCCTGAACCTCCCTCCTACCTCCCACTCCATCTCACCCCTCTGGGTTATCACAGAGGCCCGGTTTGAATTCCCTGAGTCAGACAGCAAATTCCCACTGGCTCTCTGTTTTACATATGGCAGTATTTATGTTTCCACGCTCCTGTCTCCATCGTCCCACCCTTTCCTTCCCTCTTCATGTCCATAAGTCTGTTCTCTCTGCATCTCCACTGCTGCCCTGCACATAGCTTCATCAGTTCCATCTTTCTGGACTCCATATGTGTGTGTTAATATATGATATTTGTTTTTCTCTTTCTGACTTAACTTCACTGTGCATAGTAGGCTCTAAGTTCATCCACTTCATTAGCACTGACTCAGATGCATTCCTTTTTATGGCTGAGTAATATTGCATCGTGTGTATATATGTATACCACAACTTCTTTATCTGTTCGTCTGCTGATGGATATCTAGGTTGCTCCTAGTTATTCTACATAGTTGTGCAGGGTACACTGGGGTACATGTATCTTTTTCAGGTATGGTTTTCTCAGGGTGTATGCCCAGTGTTGGGATTGTTGGGTCATGTGGTAGGACTTCCCTGGTGGCTCAGATGGTAAAGCATCTGTCTACAATGGGGGAGACCCGGCTTCGATCCCTGGGTTGGGAAGATCCCTTGGAGAAGGAAATGGCAGTCCACTCCAGTACTATTCCCTGGAAAATCCCATGGACAGAGGAGCCTGGTAGGCTACAGTCCGTGAGGTTGCCAAGAGTCAAACACGACTGAGCGACTTCACTTTCTTATGGTAGTTTTTGAGGAATCTCCATACCGTCTTCCATAGTAGCTGTATCAATTTACATTCCCACTAACGGTGCAAGATGGTTCCCTTTTCTCCACATCCTCTCCAGCATTTATTGTTGGTAGATTTTTTTGATGATGTCCATTCTGACTCATTTTGATAAACTCAAAATGAATTAAAGACCCAAATGTAAGACCAGAAACTGTAAAATTCTTAGAGGAAAACATAGGCAGAACATTCTATGATATAAATCACAGCACAGTCCTCTATGACCCACCTCCAAGAGTAATGGAAATAAAAACAAAAATAAACAAGTGAGACCTAATTAAACTCAAAAGCTTTTACACAGCAAATGAAACTATAAACAAGGTGAAGACAGCCTTTAGAATGAGAGAAAATAATAGCAAAACAACTGACAAAGTATTAATTTCCAAAACATACAAGCAGCTCAGTACTTATTTGGAGAGAATGAGTTGGGCAGAAAATTGCAACCCAGGTGAAAGGCTAGTCTTCCTTGGCATCATGCCTTCTTCATGGGCAGGCAGGTAGATCTAGGAAGTAAGAAACAGGAGCCCATGTGTTTTAATCATACTATTTGTGTGGTGATCCCTTTGATAGCAAGGGACAGAGAACCTGACTCAAATTCTTTACAGCAAAGATGGAAACATTATTGACTCACAATCCCCAGTCATTCAAGGGTCGTGTGCTTTCGGGCTAGGCTTGATCCAGAGACTTGCGAAGCCTCCAGGATATGGTTTCTTCTGTTGGGATTTTTTGAATGCACCTCCTGTGTGTATCAGATTTGTCACTGGGCTCACTCCCTTTATGGTAGTGTCAATGACAGAAGAGAGTCCTGACTTCCTCTCCTCACCATACAAATCAAAGGAGGAGATAATTTCTTATGGCTTTTCAGGATGAAAATCTTCTTTTATGTTTGACAGGCACTACCTGCTATTACCTAGAAGCTTAATTCATAATTACTTATAATACTTTTTCTTGACATAATATCACCACATTAGAAACAAAGGGAAGGATTTTAAGATGTGTGTACATGACATTTGCATACCAACCACATATGTACACAGCAGGAAAACTGTTATTCCAGAGGAATAGCTCTTCGTTTGCAATTTTGGATGACATTGCCTCCCTTCCCTGTCTAAATGATGTATGCCAGTTTCTGCTTAAATTTCCTAATTGCTTTCTCCTTGAAGAAAGTATTTCAAATTTATCACTTTTGATGAGTTACAACTATTTTCTTTGTCCCATGAAGGAAAGGGCTGTGAAACAATTTAGAACTAAATATTTTATTTTCATTTGGGTTCACTTGTATAGGTTGTTTAACTAATGCCCAATAAAAATAAAAATAAAAATACATATTTCCCATCCAAAACTATTAAGTATTGCTGTTTTACACCCTAACCTTATATCTCATGGAAATTAGACCACATTGCAATGCAGTCATTTGAACTTTTCTTTGAGATGTTTTTGTCAGAGAAAATAAGCTGACAAGAATACGGAAACCCTCCATTTATAGCAAACCCTTGGTGAGGAGGCACTATTTATAAATATTTTCCATATGATGTACTTGTATTTTTTGGTTCTGAGTACTATGCCTATATTGTTTCTTTTCTCTTACTTTTTTTCTTATGAGTAAAGAGTTCCATTCTCTGTGCCCCTTTCTCCATGAGGAGAAAAGAAAGGAAGATCTGTTTTATGAAACAGGTCATGGGAGCAGGTAATAAAATAAAATTTTGCACAGGCTTATTTATTACACTGTTTCTGCCCTCCTGTTCACTCATTTCTAGGTTCTGAAAAATGGATTTTATTGTAACAAATTTGAAGAGAAAGGACCATAATAGTCAAAAGGGTCATGGTCGAAATATAGAAAAGCATAAAGGGTGAATAGACCATGTGTCTTCAAGTGCAGAGCCCTGTCATTCTTATAGATGAAGCATCACCGAGCAGATGTACCCACTGAAGGGCTTTTAAGGGTATCAGTGGTCCCTACAATTAAGAACACTGCTGCTGCTGCTGCTAAGTCGCTTCAGTCGTGTCCGACTCTGTGTGACCCCATAGACGGCAGCCCACCAGGCTCCCCCGTCCCTGGGATTCTCCAGGCAAGAACACTGGAGTGGGCTGCCATTTCCTTCTCTAGTGCATCAAAGTGAAAAGTGAAAGTGAAGTCACTCAGTCATGTCTGACTCTTAGCGACCCCATGGACTGCAGCCTACCAGGCTCCTCTGTCCATGGGATAAGAACACTAGTGATGCTGATATTTTCTTTTTTCCTGTGTCCCTTTCCATTTACTGAACTAAAGGTTGATGCTTACTGTAGACTATGCCAGGCACAGATGAAATTATACCATTTTTAGCTTCTGGGGTGAAGATGTTGCAGGGCCTGTTCTAGACAAACAGTAACCCTCCCTCCATGGACAAATTTTCCTACTGCAGCCCAGCAGGACTCACATGTCCGAAGCCTTCCTGGCCTTTGCAGGTCCTTGTCACGGAATCTCACATTGGGTGGATGCTAAAGTGATTTCTCATCAATGCATACAATGAGTGTAGATTCGTTGCCAGTGGATGTGTACAGAAGGCTTTGGCTAGTCTTTCTTAACCACATTATTGTGTAGAAAGCTTTCTGATGCTACTGTGGGCTGACAGAACTTGCTCAGGGCCCTCAGGGAAATAGGAAGTATAAGTTAAGGCTCAAGCCTTTTAATTCCTTCTCTTTTGTTTCTTTACCAACAAATTTGGTTTGGTCTGTGAGAATCTGGTGGCTCAAACAGTAAGGAATCTGCCTCCAGTGTGGGAGACCTGGGATCAATCCCTGGGTTGGACAGATCTCCTGGAGGAGGGAATGGCTACCCACTCCAGTATTCTTGTCTGGGAAATCCCATGGTGGGAATTTCCCATGGAGTCGTAGAGAGTCGGATATGACTGAGCGACTAACACACACACACACTCACACACACACACACACACACACACACACAATTTGGTGACTTAAAATTGACATGCCAGTTGACATGTCACGTCATCTCACTTTTTGGCTCACCAACTGAGTGGTATATAAATAGGACCAGCACCTTTATGGTTCCCGTTTTATCTTATTTTATTATTTTTTTGCAGTACAAATTGACTTATATTCCCATTTTATATATGAGGAAATTCAAGCTCAGAGAGGGTAAGGGAACCACACCCAATGTCAGTCCATGGCAAGGGAATCTTCAACCTGTGTCTCCTGCCCATGAAGCCTATACACGCTTTCTAAAAACCTTTCTTAAAGCTGGCTTATAGCATCCTCTGTGGTCCACGGAAATAGCCTTATCCTAGGAGAGAGGAAGCCAGGTCACTCCTCATGATTTGATTGTGTAATCTTGGAGAGATTGCTTTGACAACTACTTAACCTTTCTGAGCCTCTATTTCCACATGCCTTTCTCACATTATAAGGATATTATGAAGATGAAATGATAAGTTGTGAAAAAAAAATAATGCACATACTCAAGGCATTATTAAAACATTTTCTTCTCTATATTGCTAGTTATCAATTAAAAGAAATATTATAATCTACTTGTATACCCATGTTAAAACCAAAGAGCAGATGCTGCAATAAAATTAGTTCTGGCACCTAGTCTAAAGGCCCTTAATGAAATCAGAGAAAGCCTGATAAATGAGACAGTATGATAAAATATTGAATTTTGTAATCCTTGTATATCTATTTGCTTAATTGTTTTTGCTTATTTTTCTCTACTTTTGTTTGTTTTGGTGAGAATTTATGCTAAGGAAGAATCCTTAATAAGATTTCGAAACAAATTATTTTCCCTTCAGTGAAGTATCAGAGAGAATGAAAGTGATAACTTTAGTATATGTGAAGTCAGTGAACACTGTGCGATAAAGACCGTTCGTGGGTCTGCAGATTTTGGCAAACTGCTTTAAAGCTGAAACCAAGCATATTTTAAAAACTTATTCTAATTTTTTTCAGGGTGACTTATTGCTGGCTGCATTGTTTAAATTGTGTTCCTCAAATCATTTATATAGGTGTGAACAACATAGAAATCAAGCTAATATGCTCATATTGGATACTAGTCAATGTTGACTGAAACCCAAAATTATGGATACAAATACACATTCTCTAGCATTTGGATTTATTTGAAAACAAAGAGAAAATTAAATCATGTATGCTGGGCTAGTAAAATCCTCACTGAAAATGGCTTTGGGATTCTAACTCATTGTTTAGAATTTAGTAACATTTATGATAGATGATGCTTTTACCTTTAAAGTAGAAGTTGATTTGAGACTTGAAGTGCTTTCTGATCAAATGGATTCTAAGCTTGTTAAAGTACATGTGTTCAAATCTGATTTTATGCCCTATGGATGTTCAGCAAATAAAAAACATTCATCCAACCCTTTGAATACTCTGCACAGGATCTGCGTGTAGGATCTGCCAGTGTAAGTTATCTGTGTCCAAGAATATGTCAGATGCATTTACCACGTCTGCTGCTGAGCCTTGACAGTAGCTGGAAATTTGACCATGTCTCAAAGATAATATAATTTGACCATATTATTTCCATATTATTCATATGCAATTTCTTAGAGAAGGAAAAACAATTAATGTTTTTCTTGAGTTGTGTTATATGTACCTTTTCAGTTGTATTTATGAAATCCTTTCTTTTCTTGGAATCAATACAGTTGGAGGCTGGAGGAAAGAAAAATATTTGGGGAGTTTCCACATTACTTTTTATGTTCCTGGAACCAGTTAGCTTTCAGAGTTGTGCTGCCCAAACACTATTGAAATATACAAATAGGTTCAATTTTGGAAACAGTTCCCAGCTACATTTATTATGTCTTCTGTAATAGTCCTCATTATTGAGGTGTGTATGTGTATAAATTAGTGAGTGTGAGCATGAGCCAATAGGAAACAAAGGTACCACTAGTACTTGAAGCTAGAAATGATGGTAATGATTAAGATACATGTGAACAAAGCCTAGATACTTCCTAGAGAAAGGCCCCAAATTTAGATGTTAGCTTTCTAGCAGTCAACCTAAAAAGGGACACTAAATAGCTTACAATGTAATCTATAAAGCCAGGTTTTAGGAAAAATAAAATTCTCCTTGGTATTGATACCATATATATGTCTCTGATATGTCCTCACTTTAAAAAGACAACTAAATATTGTGAACTGCACAGATCCCTTTTAATTGCTAAATAAACTGAAATAGACACCTTGCTTTGTCCATAGTAGCATGCAGTACATATTTTTGTACCACTAAATTGTACCTAAATTTGTTACCTAAACCAAAACATGGCATAGAATCATCACTTTTATTTGATAAATTAATTAAAATACTGATAAAAATCATCTCAATCCCTAGTAATACCATAAGAAATGAATATTCAGGCCACCAATAAATATATCCTTAATGTTAATGGGCTGAAGCACTACATGACTATTGCAATATTCTGCTTTAGGTAGTGATATATAGAATTATGAGATTTTATATCATTAGTGATTATATTCTCTTCCTCACAGGATTCCCCCTTAATCTTATTATCTTTCAAAAATCAATTTATTGAGTACTTACTGTGACAGACACCTGGATACAGTAACCTTGATGGGGAGGAATTATTGTTTTCATTTTCTCACAGAAGAAAGAAGTATCAAAAAGGTTAAATAAATTGTCCGATATTATGCAGTTACAAGATTTAGATACCTGACCTCCATCTCTTGCCTCTCCAACTTGGCAGACGGATTCTTTACCACTGCACCCTCTGGGAAGCCCTAGATCTAACGCAGGGGTGTGAATTTCCTGAATTAAAATGCACTATTCTTTTCATTTGCACATTTTCTCTCTCGTCCTAACATGCTTTAGGTTCTAATGCAGGCCTTTTCCCCTGGTTTTCAGTACTTTTCACATCTACATGTTTGGCATACATATACATAGAATTAGAGCTTCCCAGGTGTCACAGCGGTAAAGAATCCCCCTGGGTCAGGAAGATCCTCTGGAGAAGGAAATGGCAACCCAGTATTCTTGCCTAAAAAATTACATGGACTGAGGAACCTAGCGGGCTACAGTCCATTGACTCGCAAAGAGTCTGACGCGACTGAGCATGCATGCACGATAGAATCAGCATCAGACTTAACACGTCTTTAGCAATTCAAATGACCACTCCAATCAGTACGGAGGCAGGAAAGAAAGAGTGAGAAATTGGAGAGACCATGTTAAATTAATATTTTATTGTTTACATTTCAGTTTAAGAGATTTAAGCCTAACTCTTACTTACTTTAGTTACTGTATTGAGATGAGATTCTTAACAAAAGATAAGGTGATTGGATGTTTAAAATTATTATTTGGTTAAAAAAAATACACAATTCTGTTAACTTTTTTTCTACCTAAACTTTTAAATAACATCCAACTTCTCTGCATCTTGCAACATTTGCAAAAACTTTCTCTTTGTGGTTAGTAGATGAAAAAGTGCCAGAAATTCAAAAACTAACCCTTTTTGAGTTTTTGGAAGCCCAGCTTTCTTGAAGTCCACTTAGGTCTGTCACTTAGTCCTGAGGGGTTTCTGTGTCCTCAATTATTGGATATGGTGGTAGACTAACCAAGATCCAATCTGTGCTCTATGTCTGAGAGTTTGTGAAGCTCTTTTTTATTCAGTAAGCAAGCAGAGTGTTTTCTCAGGTGCTGGGCACACACATGTGGTATATTCACAGTCATTCATTATTTCATTCGCTTATTCACATTTATTTATTCCTCCATTCACTCAACTGACAAATATCTATTGACTTCCTACTCTGCCATCTACTGTCCCATGTCCTGTGGGACAGTCAAATGACTTTTTAACTTTCAATATATTTCATTGTGGTTGAGTATATATAGTTAATTCAATAAGCTAAGGAGTCTATATCCTAGACATTAACTAATAGTTTAGTCTTTTAAACTCAACATTTCTAAAATCAAAATAGATAACTTTTCATGTTAATGAAAAGATCTCATGTTTAGTAAGAGATCATGTTTAGTAAAAGATCTCCACAGCTATTCTTTTAAAGAGAAGATTGGAAATATATAAAATTTTAAAGATTGTTTTATATCTACTATTCATAGATAATGTCTTAAATAGTTCATCATCTTTCAGTTCAGTTCAGTTCAGTCACTCAGCTGTGTCCGACTCTTTGCAACCCCATGAATTGCAGCACGCCAGGCCTCCCTGTCCATCACCAACTCCCGGAGTTCATTCAGACTCATGTCCATCGAGTCAGTGATGCCATCCAACCATCTTATCTTCTGTCGTCCCCTTCTCCTCCTGCCCCCAATCCCTCCCAGCATCAGAGTGTTTTCCAATGAGTCAGCTCTTCACATGAGGTGGCCAAAGTACTAGAGTTTCAGCTTTATCATCATTC
>SJYC01036755.1:0-12022 GCA_006408675.1 Madoqua kirkii | reverse complement strand
AAGACCTAAGAGAGTGTTTCCTAATTGCTACATGCCCAATCAATGTCTTGTTTCTATACTCCCATAAGGCCATTTTATGCCTCTGTAGCTTTTACAACTTGTTTATATGGTTTTCTCATACACTAGACAGCAAGCTCTTTGAAAGAAGGATTCTTGTCTTGTTTATCTTTGAATTCCACATGTGTACATTATTTTGAATTCATACTCGATGTCATTGAAATTGATATCAGTTAATAGATAAATGAGACAATAATATCTAGATTCAAACTTCATATGAAATTTGATTTCCAATAATATTTTATGTCATCACTTGAGGATATATATGCTTTGGAAAATGTACTATATGATTGAGTGAATGAGCATTATCTGACAGAGTTTGTCTATTAGGATATTATAGGCACCTGCTTGAAACTTGAACATTTTTCTAGCCTTAAACTTTGCAGGTGATGATATATTCCAGGATGAGGCTAAAAATATTAATGCCACCCAGAGATTATCAAAGTGCCAGTGTAGTACCTAAATAACTACATAGCAGAGGTGATTATAAAGCTTTTCTGGTTACCTCACTTGGATAAGGGATTCCCAGGTGGCTCAGACGGTAAAGAGTCTGCCCACAATGCTGGAGGCCTGAGTTCGATCCTTGGGTCCAGAAAATCGCCTGGAGAAAGAAATGGCAACCCCACTCCAGTATTCTTGCCTGGAAAATTCCATGGACAGAGGAGCCTGGCAGGCTACAGTCCATAGGATTGCAAAGAGTCAGACACGACTGAGCAACTATGCAGGCTTCACTTGGATAAAGCATGACTTCCATTTGAACCACTTAACCACTCTTGTCCTACCTGGTTGTGCAAACCCTTCTTGATCATATACTTTGTTAAGCTCTGATAATAGCTGATATTCAGAGTATTTGTCATTTCCTAACTTCATGTCTAATTGCAAACTCTTGAGGGTTGTACCCTATTATTTATTTTTGTCTGTTTGCCTCATCAATCCTTGGACAGTGTGGAATCAAGATTTGAGGTTGTGTACCTTTACACTGGCACATGAGTCCCCATTTCCCCACTGACTGTAAAAATTTTCAAGAGAGAATTGATTATTTCAGCAGCTCAGTTACTACTAACTGAATAGGGCTCATCTGATTAGATTGTAAGATATACCATAGGCTTTGCCTTGATTTCTTCTTGAAGGATCTTTATTGTGTGCGGACCTAGGATATGGAGACTGAAAACAGTTTTATTCATTATATCTGAGAATCAGTTGTAGCGTGAAATTTTGGAATGCAATTCAAGTTTTCAGCTGTGCTTTCATTACTTTGGGTATTATTTCCATTGATGTGGGAGGTTCTTCCCTAAGAGAGAGATTTTCCTTCAGGCAAGGTCAGCTTGTTTATGCATACTTATGAATATAATGCATATTTTACCACTCTTATTTCTCTGTTCTGTTTGTTTACAGAATCCAAAATTAACGTTGGCTTTTCTTTATGCTAATCTTGGCACATCCAGGAGTAAAGGAGATTTAGAGAAAGAGTTATGACCTTATTTAGTTATACCAAAATTGTAACCAAATAGTAAACATAATGTAACCAAATAGTAAACATAAGTTCTGTAAAAGATGGGACTGGAGAAAACAATACCTTGGAGGAGTGACTTTGTTATGTCATGCTTCTCATTAGAGTACACTAGTCAATAGTCCTCCTTTGGCTTTATCCTTCAGGTATTTAGTTAAAAAATAAATGTTTACAATAACTTGTTAAGCAGTAGTTATTTACCTGCCATAATATTATTAAGGGATAGAATAGAGGGAATTGAAAAGAAGAGAAAGAAAACTTAAAGTGAGAGTATAAATATAAAAATATATCACATATGAGAAAACAAAAAAATTTAATTAATACAGAACATCTAATTGGCCATGCCCTTTTGCAAAAACAAAGCAGCAAAGAGCATTCTGCAAGCCAAGTAGTACCTGTGAAGGTGGGGTCCTGTATTTCCATAGGCTCTGTTAGTGAAATTTCGGTTTTATGAACCAAAGGGCTTACCTCCATTAACTGTCAATTAATAAGCTGTTCTTGCTTTGGGATAAAAATTGATAAACAGTTTAATGAAGCATTGGTTTTTAGCTACTATAATTTTCTGTTCATTTGACTTATTAACTTTAAGGTATGGGTAGTAAATGTCATTGCTCATTCTAAGTTCAGTATTATTTATTCCTCATTTTTATTCCTTTTTTCGTTTAATCAGTTTCTGCAGTGGGGTCAGATTAATAAACTTGTAATAAGATAGTAATATGGATAGTGGAAAATAGTTGACTTGAATGGTTGAAGACCTAAGCTATATATAGTTCAGGTCATCATAATGACCTATGAGTCCTTAAGCAAGTATTTTAACTTCTCTGGTTCCCAGCTTTTTTTCCCTGTTATTTGGCTGAGAGAGTCAATGATTTCTAAAATCTTTCACATTACTAAATACTCCCTATATGATTTAGAATAAGCTCAACAAATAATGGTGATAGAAGTAAATGGTTATGTATTTGCTCCTAAAATAAGTTAGTCTGATGTCAAATATGTGGTCAAGAAAAATCTCAGTTACAACCCTGATCTTGGAAAACTTGACATGTGTTTAAGAGTACATGTTGGGGAGAAGTTTGCATTGCCAACACCAGACAATCATAGCCCAGATGCACAGTAAGGACCAGAGAACACTATACTATCCTGAATCATCAAAGAAAGATTAAATTATGTTCAGGAGACTGTAATTAACTCAAGGAGAAGGCTAATGTACTTTGGAAAATAACCATTAGCAGATGTTAAAAATTATTTCTCTGTGGTCTTTACCTAACCATAAGATTGTATTAACTAGAACATTTACCTTATTCCCTAAGCTTCCCTATGAACCAGACTTTCACCACAGTAAAGTAAAATAGATGAAACTAGAGAGAAACAGAAATGATAGAGCCTTGTGTTTTTATTTAATCTGATTATTTATCTCTAAATTTAACACTGGAAACTGCAAGTTTTTGTATGTTAGCATACATGCATGCTCAGTTGTGTCCAACTCTTTGTGACCCCAGAGACTGTAACCTACCATGCACCTCTGTCCATGGGATTCTCCAGGCAAAAATACTGGACTGGCTTGTCATTTCCTTCTCCAAGGGATCTTCCCAACCGAGGCACTGAATCCACCACATCTGTTGCGTCTCCTGCATTGACAGGCAGATTCTTCCCCTGAGGCCTCTGGGAAGTCCCATATTACTGTGTGTGTGTGTGCGTGTGTGTGTGTGTGTTTAGTTGCTCGGTCATGTCGGACTCTTTGCCACCCCATGAACTGTAGCCCTCCAGGCTTCTCTGTCCATGGGATTTCCCAGGCAAGAATGCTGGAGTGGGTTGCCATTCTATTCTCTGGGGGATCTTCCTGGCCCAGGGATTGAACCTGGGTCTCCTGCATTGCAGGCAGATTCTTTACTGACTGAGCCACCAGCGAGGCCCATTAGCACGTATAGTTTTCTTTAAAGACTCAGTATCATTGTGTCTCTCAAGCCTTTTGTGCTTGTCTTGATAGGACTGGCCATTTCCTCTTTTGTTCTGTGCCCAGTACTGTGCTTATATTTTCGTCAAAGCACCTAAAACACTTTGCAGCAGTTACTTGTTCACAAATGTTTCCCTTCTAGGCTCTGTAGAGTTTGCTTTTTCATTTATGTATTTTGTAAACTTAGCTCATTTTCTGATGAGTATAGACGTTCTATAAATGTCTAAAAGTGTCACAAAAATAGTCCAGAAACCCTAATTAAGGAGGTTTAAGTTATAATCATTAATTCACAGGTACTTACTCTTCTGTGTTTTTAGTAGTTCTAATTCACACAATGCTTTTATTTTGTATCTTTCCTGTGCTCCAGCACTGACAACCTGCTGAGAAGTGGCACTTTCAGATCATTTTCGGCAGCATTTTCCAGAACCAGCCCCCTAAACACAGTGGCAGAGGAATCGAATTTTGACTGTTTGTCCCTTCCTCCTTTTGTGAAAACTCCCCTTTTCCAGACAGACTTTTCATTTTTCAAAGCCTTCTATGTAGTTGTCCCAGCAGTGAATTGTCCCCTGCTCCCAAATTAGCATTCTTTCCTGTTCCTATTCTTTATCCCTTTTTCATCTTTACATTCTGAACCCAGTTCCAACCTTTAGCTTTGTATCATAACTGTTTCTAAAAATATGAGCTTATAATCAGACTTATCTGTGTGTGTGTGTGTGTGTGTGTGTGTGTGTGTGTGTGTATCTTCCCAACCTTTAGCTGTCTTCTCTACCACCTCTCAGATGCCTCTTATTTTGCCCCTCTAGACACTCCAAGTGGAACAGTGGCCCCATTCAAAGTTCTTTTTTGTAGCAAGGAGAAGCTGCTGCTTCTGGTACACTTTTGGTACACTCTGATAAAGTATTTAAACATACATTTATCTTTCAGTACTCTCCTCTTATACTACTTTTGAATCTCTTCTACTCCCTTCTATAAAATAAAAGAGATATATATCTCTTTTCTACTACTGAATATATGAAGAGTGGTAGTCCTTCTTTTAAACATTTCTTTTAACCAAGCAATATAAGGATCATGTCTTGTTTCCAGGTCCTATTTACCACTTCTTCCATAGAGTTGAAGCACATAATAATTGTTTTTAATTGTGACAGCTCTCATCTAAAGTGTAACTGGTATATTTTATTGGCTTTTCTACTAAAATTATGATCTAGTCTATATGTGTTTAACCTCAGAAAAAAGGTTGATTTGCATGAGAAGTTTACCAATGAAATGCTAACCATAGTAAACTATTCATCTATAACTTGTCTTAAAATAATTTTGGAAGAATAGAGAAATGAAATACTAAAGAATCTTACCAACAATGGACATTTTAGATACGTCTCTATGTCTGTCTATCTATCTATTAATACCTGCCTACCTATCTAATCATAGCTCAACATGACTCTCACTTAGCTTAGTAATAATAACCTGTAAGCTTCCAAGAATAAAGATCTAATGTCAAGGATGATTTTTTTTTTCTAAAAATAGTCTGAGAAACCACTGGATTAGAAACAATAATGTTCAAATTTTCCAAGTGTTTGTTACAAGTAGGCGACGGAGGTTTGGAAAATATTTTTAAGGAACTCTTCTGTAAGCCTATAAATGACAAAAAATCAGTCTTTACTTTGTTAGTAAAGTGAAAGATAATTTTGCCTCATATTTAGGAAGGAATTTTAAATAACTTGGGGATATTTAACAAGATCTGTGAACACAATTTTCTGAAAACGTGTTAGTTTTATTGGATATTAATGTTTCATTGCAGAGTGGTTTCTTATGACTCCAATAACCTAGAAGTAAAGCTTCAAAAATGAAAAATCTCTCTTTTCTTTATTCCATTGTTTAAAAAGTATAATGTGTGAACTGCTGATTTCTAGGAAATACAAGCGTAAGTTGTAATACTACATTGTCAGGAGCTGAAATAAAAGAAATATTGAAATATTGAAATAAAAGAAATATTCTTGAAATAAAAGAAATATTTTTCTTTTATTTCAAAGGAGATACTGAGGCACAAAAACTCAATTAAAATTAAGGCAAAAACAAATTTCTGAGATGGTTATCTCTATGTCTCTATTTTAATAGTAACAACAATTGCCTTGCTTGTAGAGGCCATTACTGATTCCAATTGCAACAAAATGATTTGCGCAAAATCTCCAAACTTGGTGTCCTATCTTTCATGTTATTATCATTTAGATCTTTGCTTTAAAATCACACTAATTACTTGGAAGTTTCTGTGAGGTAAAATAGCAGTAAATATTATGACCACTGCTTTTTGTTCTTCAAGGGCAAACCAATCATTGAAGCAGTCATGTGTAGCAGTTTCATAGGACAGAAACAATTTTCAAACCCTCTTAATGAGTGAAAAAAGCAATCTTCTATCATCTAACATTCCAGTTATACGTGCATATCATGAGATGACTGTTTCCTATTTCCCGTGGTCATAGTCGTGGAGAGTCAGACTGGAAAAGCAGGGTCAGAACTGGGAACACTGCCCCTGACACATCTTGTCTGGAGGACTCACATGCTCCGTTTTGCCTGTGGAAGCTGTTGGTGGGAAGGACACTTTCTGGGTTAGGGGATGGTGGGGTGCTTGTGGGCAGCTGCCAGATAGCTGGAAGCAGAGGGTGTCAGTGCCAGCGTTCTGAGGCTGAAGTTCTCCTTTTGTCTTCTAACTTTTAGTTCAGTGGCCATGGGGTCGCCAATCACAGGTAGTCCCTGGATACCATAAGTTGTTTCCTGTAAATAGCTGTGTCTGTAGAGTCTTGGCCTATTTCTATCTTGGATGAGTTCGTCTCAGAGTGTGAATAGCTCAGTGATTTATTATTTTTTATCTGAGATGCCATGCTTTAGCTCAGGTCATATTGCCAGTGTACAGTTTTAGTATTTTTAGCACTTGAACTTGATTTTCTTTTCAAAAGAGGTGCTCTTTGGTTTGTTAATATGAATACGGTTTAAATATATAAATATATATGTATAATTATAGAAGCTATAATATTGTTGTTGTTGTTGTTGTTCAGTTGCTAAGTCATGTCCAAATTTTTGTGACTTGATCAACTGCAGCACGCCAGGCTACCCTGTCCTTCACTATCTCCTGGAGTTTGCTCAAACTCTTGTCCGTTGAGTCGATGATGCCAGCCAACCATCTCATTCTCTGTTGTCCCCTTCTCCTCCTATCTTCAATCTTTTCCAGCTTCAGAGTCTTTTCCAATGAGTCAGCTCTTCGCATCAGGCAAAGTACTGGAGCTTCAGCTTCAGCATCAGTCCTTCCGATGAATATTCAGGGTTGATTTCCTTTAGGATTGACTGGTTTGATCTCCTTGCTGTCCAAGGGACTCTCTCAAGAGCTTTCTTTAATACCACAATTCAAAAGCATATATATATATATATTTAAGGATATATATACATATAAAATTATACCTTATATATATACTATACATAATATATATACTATGATTTAATATGAAGAAAGTGAAAGTGTTAGTCCTTCAACAGTGTCTGACTCCTTGTGATCCCATGGACTGTAGCCCACCAGGCTCCTCTGTCCATGGAATTCTCCAAGCAAGAATACTGGAGTGGGTAACCATCCCCTTCTTCAAGGGCTCTCCCAACCCAGGGATTAACCAGATCTCCCATATTGCAAGCAGATTCTTTGCCTTCTAAGCCAGTAGGGAAGCCTTATTGTATATGTATATATACATATACATACATACATACATACATACATACATATCTTTAAGGAACCCATCACTGTTCCCTCAGTGTTTAATCATTTTGAGAATGGTGGAGCTTGTCAAGAGTCATTTAAGTGCCAGAAAATGGTTGATTTGAGGCAAGAACAAAATTTAGAAAGAAAATAAATCTAGCATTTGCTTAATAATTTGCCCTTTGCAGCAACAGAATCTTATCTGACCACCCACATTCATCTGGCTGCTGACGTGGTTCTTGCTTCAACTGCAGAAGCTATTTTTGCACCTTTTGTGTCTTTTGAGGAACCGAGTGGGCCTACGTGCTCATAATGATTCATGTTGCAAAGTGCACAGGGTGTCCTGAAGTGATATGCAAAGAGGAAGAGAGAAAATTAAAGCTAACTGCTTCCTTTAAGCATTTTGAACAGTCACATGAAATGGTACTGGATTAAGGCACATTTCAACTCTCATGTCTTGATGCTTTAGTCCTTTCTATGAGATATAATTTGTCTAGAAGAAAGAGCAATGTTTTTAAAAATGAACAAATAAACAATGGATATCTATAGATATGTAGTACTATTTTATATGGGCCTTTTATACTGGGAGATAAACCATCTAAAGATGGTGACTAATTAATCTATTTGGATTATGTACTTTGACTGATCATCTATGCATTTTTTTGGGATCAGACTTGAATAAATTAATTCTAAGTATGAGAAAGTTCCTTTCTTCGTTACTTTCCAGAGTTTGTTATGTCTCAGGATTTAACTTTGGTTGGTTTTGGCTTCTTATTTCAGAAATTAATTTTAGCATGGAACATAACATTGCTGAAATAAACTATAGAAAAGAATTTTCTAAGAGGTTATCTGAGTCTTCATCCTGGGGAGTTTATTTGCTGATGCACCAAAAGAAGTTTAGTGGGAATCGGCTTTAAGTCGATTTGTATCATGGATTGCAGTGGCATAATCTCTAGTTCCAATACATTGATTTAACTCTAGCATTATTTTCCATGTTGCTTCCACGTTTACTGTAACAGATAATTCTCTTTTAATGCAAGAACTTATTCAAAAGATGTAAAGTATGTGAAAAGACAGGAAATTTTTTCTTGAAAGAAAAAAGTCTTGGAGGATCCAGTTCCAAATTTTCTCTTCTCAAGGAGAGCATTTCTATGAGTAGTATGTTGGTTAAATTCACTACAGGGTTCATCATTTTTAAAAAATCTTATTGTTTATTTTTTAGATTCCCAGAAGTTGTGCATGTGTTCCTGTGGAGGGAGTTGGCATTGTCGAAAGCAAAGACGGCTGTGATGCACTTTTTTGATATGAGGATAACAGGTTAATAGCTGACATTTATTATTTATTCTATGATTTTTACATTTAATTTGAAGAGAACTTTTAACTTCCTGTGCACCCACCCATATGTGAATTGACTGTCATCCAGTTTGGGAAGAAACAATGTATATGCTATTTAGTGAGTGAAGGGTTTTGTTTTGTTTTTCATAATAGCCCAGTTTTAATTATAATTTGCTTAATTGAAGCAGCTTCATTTATGAGAATTTCTTTCTGGCAGAGTTTTATTTTCATACAAAATTCTATATAGTAAAGCCTAATAACTTTTGTTATAGAATGTGAAAACATTCCACCAGGAGAGCAAAGTCACAACTGTAAAAAATTTGCAAAAAAGCTTATGACAAAATACTAAAATGAGTAAGCTATAGTCATTAGTCATAAAAACTTTGGACAGATATGCAAACTGTACAACTATCTGCAGTCATTGTAACTAGCATGCAAAAAATATAGTTTAGTTTTCCATTAGGTTTGAAATGTCAAGTTAAATTTTAATGTATGTCAAACTAGACGGTGAGCATCACAATCTCTTTACTTTTTCTCCAGAAGTTCTCTTCATTGCTTGGCAAGGTTTTATATAATATACAGTACCTTCCAGATATTGGCTCCTTGCTCCTTTTAGGGAGAACTAAGGTTGTGATGGGAATTTTGACTAATAAAAGAAGCATTTATAATGAATCTGGCTCTCAGAAAGGTGCCTTTTTTTAATCATCCTGTGGAAAGAAGTCTGTATTCACTGGACTCTGGCACTGCTCATGATTTTTCGGTAGATCCTTTTTTCCTTCATCCGGCACTCATAGGTGGCAGTGACTTGTGGGTCTCTCCGTGTTAAAGCAGCAGTGCTCTGAGATGCTCATGTATTTCTTAAAATATTTTGCAGTCGATCTATGACATTTTGAAAGCAAACACACAGAAATGGCCTCTACATTTTTGTCCAGTAATTATTATCAGAAGACATCTGTTTTATTTACAAGTGTAATTCCACCAATATCTCAAAAAAGACCAAGTCACCATTTTAGTTTAAAAAAAAAAAAGTTCTATTATTAAGACATTGGAAGTAGAGATGTAGTGTTTATTACCTGTCATCTTATACCATTATCATTTAGGATGTTATTATTTAATGCTCACTTGACTTTTGCCACCACTCAAGTAATGATTAATTTCCTGAGGTAAAGTTTTTTTCTAAGATAGTGTTTTTCTTAGCAAAAGATCCCAGACTGACAACCCGGGGTACTGTAGGCCTTTATTCGTCTACAGAGCTGGGCTGCCCAGCTGCCAATCCCACCCAGCTGTTATCCTGAAGAGACCTCTGTGGAGGTCTGCACGGAGGCTGTTTCTTTGCCTTTGCTCTCAGGGCCTGTCTGCGGAAATTGTTTAACTGGGTGCCAGATTATCTGAGGGGGGCTGAAGCATGGCCAAAGGAGTGGGCACACTTTTAGAAAAATGGCAACTCTTCCAAGTAATATCATTTTCTTTTCTTTTGCTCAATTGCTTTAGTTCTGCTGCCACTGAAACAGCATGCAGAAGGTTGTGTCTTTTTCAATAGTACTCCACTCAGAAAAATGCACGGAGCCTGCAAGACAATGCCTGTCTTTCTTTACCAACCGAAGGACTGCTATGGGCTAGAGCACCATCCACAGGAAACCCCCAAATCATATCATCCTGCAAATTATCCTACTCCTTTCAGAGCACTCAAAGGCAGGAGGGAAAAATTTCAATGTGAATGCGAAGCTGTGTTGGAATACTGTTCCTTTGTTGGCAATGGGTGCCAAAAGTGAATTTGCGTGGGTTTGGTTACCATCAAAAGAAACCTCAGAGAACGAAATGATAACCAGCTATTTTCTTTCCATGTGAGGATTGCTCTAATATTGCATTTTTAACACATCAATTGATTGGGAAAATTGGAGATATACTTTTAACACATAATTAGAGAATTTGAAAAATGAAATCAACCTATACAATCATTGAGGAGTAATGTAGCTATAATTAACTATATTACTACTGATCTTCATAGCTCCAAGTAGATCCTTATTGAGAAAATTATACTAAAATTACAGATACATACAAGATACAGATACATTTGATGGTTTATAATAATATTCTGAGATACAAAGAAGATATTTCTCTATCTTATAAGAATTTTCATACATTTAATTAATACAACACACGCTCAAGAATTTCTACCAGTGTTGGTAGAGTTAGATGGCTAAGTAAAAGTATCTTTTAAAAGTATCACCCCAAAAAGACAAATGTCGTTATTAAACTTTGAAAGCCTTATGGATTTTCAAGTGAATTTATTTTCCTAAGTGTAAGTTCAGGAAAGCAGCAAAGAGACTTTGAACTCCAGAAAGACATGCCATACATGCCCAGGAATAGATCTATGGTGCAAACCATTTGCATTGCAGAATTTTTCAGTCTCTAAGATAAAGCAACCAAAGACAAGAGATTAACAAAAAGAGTACAAATGGTTTATGAATAGGATGAGTAAATTCCCAAAGGTTCTGTCACTCCTGTTTTCTCCCATCTACCTTTCTATGTGCCTCAGAAACTCCAAGAAGGAAAGTGGTCTTATGGATAGCAGTTAGTTGAAGGCTGTCCAAGGATGGTTAAGAGAGTTATATCCTCAGATATGTTTAAAATCTCATGTAAACAGTTCATGTGAAATAGGAGTAATTTCTAGTTCCCTAATAATAGTCTAATAGTTAGACATTATAGTTCAAAGGAATGTAGACCAGAAGAGGTCCCAAGTCCTACTGGGATCTTCAGTTCAGGCGGAAGGACAGAAACTCTTCTTGAACAGAAGTAGGGAGGATGATACTAGGTTTATCTAATTTATAATAAAATGGTAAGACATCTTAGGTGGGTTTACCTTAGAAATTTAAAAGGAGGTTTTCCTGACTGATTCAGAGAAGTCTGGTGGCTCGTGGTAAAGAATCTGCCTGCAGTGCCAGAGACCCAGGTTCGATCCCTGGGGGAAGATCCCCTGGAGTAGGACATGGCAACCCACTCTAGTATTTGTGCCTGGAGAATTCTGTGGACAGAGGAGCCTTGTGGGCTATAGTCCATGGGTCACAAAGAGTCAGACATGACTGAGCAACTATCAACGCCTTCCTGACTGAAGCTATTTACATAATTGAGTCAATGTATTTTTTACTGGGATCAAAGTTATGATTTTTAAAACATTTTTTTGGATAATAAATGCCATTGGGATATAGGATGTTCTTCTATTAGTATCAGCAAGATTGTTTTTTAAAAATAAAAAGTAGATGTGACTTTTTCTGATTTGCCCTTTAAAATTTAAACCCATTGACAATTAAATAACTATTCCAGATAATTTTCTGACCATTAATGTATTATTTCTGATCTACTTTTGAATTTTGTGTAAATCACTTTTCTTCCTCTTCTGGTCTGTTCTTTAATAGCAAAATATTATTACCTT
>SJYC01036754.1:0-13623 GCA_006408675.1 Madoqua kirkii | reverse complement strand
CACAAAAATTAAATCTGATTTTAAAAGTTATTGCCTCATTGCTACACAAAAACACTATATTGTATTTAATTATTAAATATAGTATCCCAGTCCTGTTTTTCATAAAATTTTATGTGTTTAACTTGAAGTTCATGTTTTAAACAAAATTATATATTCTATGAAAACTGAGAAATGACAAGTGACCATATGCCTAATTTTCACCTGTGAGGTTCTTATTAATACTTTCTTAAAAGTAATACTTTTCAAGGAACAAAGTAAAACAGTTGTATGTCATGAGACTTAATCATGGTCTCACAAGGGGCTGTCTTCATTAATACTTCAATATACAGATTTTACCATTGTTTAAATTGTGGATTTGTTTGAGATCCATACAGAATTCATATATTCTCTCAGGACTATGAAAAATTCAAACATTGGAAGTATCAGAGTCAAGTGAAAATACTTAGAAGAAAGCATTATTGCAGATGTATTTTTTCTGTTATATTCAGTTGCTAAGTTGTATCTGACTCTTTTTTTGACCCCATGGACTGAGTCTGGTGGCTCCTCTGTACATGGGGTTTCCCAGGCAAGAATACTGGAGTGGGTTACCATTTCCTTCTCAAGGGGATCTTCCTCTCTCAGGGGTCAAACCTGCATCTCCTGCATTGGCAGACTGAGCCACCAGGGAAGCCCATGTTTTATTTTACACTGTAATAAAACTTAACAGTTGAGCTGGGAGTAGGGGATGCTGGTTGGGAAGGTGAGACCCCCTTATGTTTGGCAGTCAGCCAAACGTGGCTTTGATTCTGATTCTGATCTTAAGGATGGAAGACAGTCTTAACTATTGGGCCACTGGTGGAGTCCCCACAAGGACTTCTTGATTACAGATAGCTTGCTTCAGATACCTGGGGGCTTCTGATTTCTTATCCAAAAGATTTATTTATTCCATGTTTTTCTGCCTTTTCCAAGTGTACCTATAATCATCACAGTAGCGTTCTATATTAGGGAGCAAATTGGTCATGGAAATAAAATCAGTGTTTGAGTTTCAGTTTGGGAAATTACAGTACATTTATACAGTGGCATCTTTTTTAACAAATATTTTATTTAAAATGTGAACATCCATGAGTACGTGCTAAATCACTTCAGTCGTGTCTGACTCTGTGACCTCCATGGACTGTAGCTGCCAGGCTTCTCTGTCCATGGACATTTTCTGGGCAAGAGCACCGGAGTGGGTTGCTAAGCCCTCCTCCAGGAGATCATCCTAAATTAGAAATTGAACCCGAGTCTCCTGTGTCTCCTGCATTGGACATACTCATGGTAAAAAAAAAGAAAGAAAGAAAGAAACAAAGACAAATAAAGATTACCAGAAGTCATAAGGTTAAAGGTAGAAATCCCTTCCTTTGTCCCTTCTTTTGACTCCCTGGCTCCATTTCTGTGATTTAACTAATGTAAAAGCTGTTTGGCATCCTTACAGAAATTTTCTTGTTTATTGCCTGTTTCTCTTTTACATAAATGGGATTATAAAATATATTCTAGGGTACAAAAAACTATTTTACATCCAATGTTACTACCTTCTGGATGAGCTTTTATATTAGTACTTATAGATACATTTAATTTTCTTTAAGTGGCTGAGTCTTATGACTGAGCCTTAATTGACCTAAGTAATCCTTGTACACACATACTAATGTAAAAGCTGTTTGGCATCCTTACAGAAATTTTCTTGTTTATTGCCTGTTTCTCTTTTACATAAATGGGATTATAAAATATATTCTAGGGTACAAAAAACTATTTTACATCCAATGTTACTACCTTCTGGATGAGCTTTTATATTAGACTTATAGATACATTTAATTTTCTTTAAGTGGCTGAGTCTTATGACTGAGCCTTAATTGACCTAAGTAATCCTTGTACACACATCTTTGTGCTCTTGTGTACATCTGTACGGACACATCTGAAGAAATGGAATTCCTGGACCAAAGAATATGAGCTTTCTTACTATGATAAACACTGCTATATTGCCTATTAAGGAAACACATCAGATATCATTGTAATTGATATGATTGAAGTTCTCAGAATTCTATGTGTGCTACATTCCATTCCTTTATGGAAACTGAGTATTCAGTTAATACCTAATAGTTTCTAAGTTACTAAGTTTTCCTGAGCCATTCATAGTCATCCGGAAGACTTTCACCTTGCTGTCATGCAAATTTCCTAAAAAGGATATGTATTCAAAAATTTTTTTAATCTATAGGTTAAATTTTAAAAACCCACTCTTCTCAACTTTTTAATAGCTAAGGAATTAAAGCCAAGCCTTCCTGTCAAAAGTCTAAGATGTTTTCCTTATATTTTAGAAAATATGACTGAAGTTTAAAAAATTTTTTTCTCCTTGAGTTATTCTTAGGCATAGTGGCAATCAATATTATGTTCACTATTTTAGTGTTTTCTAAAGCAGTTACTTGCTGTATTTTTTAGAGCACATAATATGGTGTTGTTTGCTGTTCAGTTGCTCAGTCGTGTCCAACTCTTTGTAGCCCCATGGACTGCACCACACCAGGTTTCCATGTCCTTCAGCATTGCCCAGAGTTTGCTCAAACTTGTGTCCATTGAGGTGGTGATGCTATTCAACCATCTCATCCCGTCATTCCCCTTTCCTCCTGCCTTAAGTCTTTCCAGCATCAGGGTCTTTTCCAATGAGTCGGCCCTTGTATTGGAGCTTCAACTTAAAGTATCAGTCCTTCTAGTGATTTTTTCATTCAGGGTTGATTTCTTTTAGGATTGACTGGTTTGATCTCCTTCCTGTCCAAGGGATTCTCAAGAGTCTTCTCCAACACCACAGTTCAAAGGCATCAATTCTTCCATGCTCAGCCTTCTTTATGGTCCAACTCTCACATCAGTACATGAATACTGGGAAAACCATAGCTTTGACTATACAGACTTTTGTCAGCAAAGTAATGTCTCTGCTTTTTAATATGCTGACTAGGTTTGTCATAGCCTTTCTTCCAAGGAGCAAGCATCTTTTTATTTCATGGCTATAGTCACGCATTGATTTTGGAGCCCAAGAAAATAAAGTTTGTCAGTGTTTCTGTTGTTTCCCCATCTATCTGCCATGAAGTGATAAGACCAGATGCCATGATCTTAGTTTTTTGAATGTTGAGGTTTAAGCCAACTTTTTTACTCTCCTCTTTCACTTTCAAGAAGCTCTTTAGTTTCTCTTCACTTTCTGCCATAAGGGTGGTGTCATCTGCATATCTGAGGTCATTGATATTTCTCCCGGCAATCTTGATCCAAGCTTGTGCTTCAGACAGCCCAGCATTTCATATGATGTACTCTGTATATAAGTTAAATAAACAGGATGATACTATACAGTCTCAATATGCTCTGTTCCCAGTTTGGAACCAGTCTGTTGTTCCATGTCAGGTTCCTACTGTTGCTTCTTGAGCTGCATACAGGTTTCTCAGGAGGCAGGTAAGGTGGTCTGGTATTTCCATCTCTTTAAGAATTTTCCACAGTTTGTTGTGATCCACACAGTCAAAGGAATAAGCGTAGACAATGAAGCAGAAGTAGATGTTTTTCTGGAACTCTCTTGCTTTTTTTATGACCCAACAGATGTCAGCAATTTGGTCTCTGGTTCCTCTGCCTTTTTTAAATACAGCTTGTACATCTGGAAATTCTCAGTTCACGTACTGTTGAGGCCTAGCTTGGAGGATTTTGAGCATGACCTTGCTAGCATGCGAAACGAGTGCAATTGTGTGGTAGTTTGAACATTTTTTGGCATTGTGTTTCTTTGGGATTGGAATGAAAACAGCTTTTCCAGTCCTGTGACCACTGCTGAGTTTTCCAAATTTGCTGGCATATCGAGTGCAGCATTTTCACAGCATCATCATTTAGGACTTGAAATAGCTCAGCTGGAATTCCATCACTAGAATTGGAATGAAAACAGCTTTTCCAGTCCTGTGACCACTGCTGAGTTTTCCAAATTTGCTGGCATATCGAGTGCAGCATTTTCACAGCATCATCATTTAGGACTTGAAATAGCTCAGCTGGAATTCCATCACTAGCTTTGTTCACAGTGATGCTTCCTAAGGCCCACTTGACTTTGCACTTCAGAATGTCTGGCTCTAGGTGAGTAATCACATCATTGTGGTTATCTGGGTCATTAAGATATTTTTTGTATAGTTCTGTGTATTCTTACCACCTCTTCTTAATATCTTCTGCTTCTGTTAGATCTGTACTGTTTCTGTCCGCTGTTGTGTCCATCTTGGCATGAAATATTCCCTTGGTATCTCTGATTTTCTTGAAGAGATCTCTAGTCTTTCCCATTTTATTGTTTTCTTCTATTTCTTTGCATTGATCACTTAGGAAGACTCCTTACTATTTGGAACTCTGTATTCAGATGGGTATGTCTTTGTTTTTCTCCTTTGCCTTTCACTTCTCGTCCTTTCTCAGCTATTTGTAAGGTCTCCTTAGACAACCATTTTGCCTTTTTAGCATTTCTTTTTCCAGAGGATGGTTTTGATTACCACCTCCTGTACAGTATTTTGAACCTCCATCCATAGTTCTTCAGGCATTCTGTTGATCAGATCTAATCCCTTGAATCTGTTTGGCACTTGCACTGTATAATTGTAAGGGATTTGATTTAGGTCACACTTGAATGACTTAGTGGTTTTCTCTACTTTCTTCAATTAAGTCTGCATTTTGCAATAAGGAGTTCATAATCTGAGCCACAGTAAGCTCCCAGTCTTGTTTTTGCTAACTGTATAGAGCTTCTTCATCTTCAGCTGTAAAGAATATAATCAGTCTGATATCGGTATTGACCATCTGATGATGTTAGTGTGTAAAGTTGTCTCTTGTGTTTTTGCAAGAGGATGTTTGTTATGTCCAATGTGTTCTCTTGGCAAAACTCTATTAGCCTTTGCCCTGCTTCATTTTGTACTCCAAGGCCAAACTTGCCTTACTCCAGGTATCTCTTGATTTCCCACTTTTGCATTCCAGTCCACTATGATGAAAAAGACATTTTTTTTTTGGTGTTAGTTGTAGAAGGTCTTATAGAACCTTCAAGAAGGTTGAATGGTCTTCATAGAACTGTTCAACTTCAGCTTCTTTGGCGTTAGTGGTTGGGCATAGACTTCGATTACTATGATATTAAATGGTCTACCTTGGAAATGAACCAAGATCATTCTTTCATTTTAAGACTGCAGAGACATTACTTTGCCAACAAAGGTCCATCTAGTCAAAGCTATGGTTTTTCCAGCAGTAGTATGGATATGAGAATTGGACTCTAAAGAAAGCTCAGTGCTGAAGAATTGATGCTTTTGAACTGTGATATTGGCAAAGACTCTTGAGAGTCCCTTGGACTGCAAGGAGATCCAACCAGTCCATCCTAAAGGAAATCAGTCCTGAATATTCATTGGAAAAACTGATGCTGAAGCTGAAACTCCAATACTTTGGCCACTTGATGCAAAGAACTGACTCATTGGAAAAGACCCTGATGCTGGGAAAGATGGCTGGATGGCATCACCGACTTGATGCACATAAGTTTGAGTAAACTCTGGGAGTTGGTGATGGACAGGGAGGCCTGGCGTGCTGCAGTCCATAGTGTCACGGAGAGTTGTACACCACTGAGCAACTGAACTGAACTGAACTGGATTTGGGACTCTGGTTGACTATGAGGGCTACTGCATTTCTTCTATGGAATTCTTGCCCACAGTAGTAGATATAATGGTGATCTGAATTAAATTTGCCATTCCTGTCCGTTTTAGTTCACTGATTCCTATAATGTCAGTGTTCACTCTTGCAGTCTCCTTACATTACATCTCATAACATTGTGAGATCTACATATAATGAGTTTTAAATTGACATTTGTAATTGGCAATGTTGTAGTTTAATGGAACAATATTTCCTAACTGTATTTATTTTTTACCCAGGAAGCGACAAGACAATCATGCCCATGAGAACTCTAAACCATTCAGGTAAACATTATATTTTTTAACTTTCCCCAAAATTTGTTTTTTCATCCATATTATGAAGATTTTATAACTATTTTATTTAGATGCACTTTTCTGCCTTTTCCAAAGCTCTATGACAATCTTTAATTCTTGCAGCCAGCCTTAGTCTAATCAATGTTTTTAAGCTATAAAATATACTCATATTTTATGTTAACATTATACATAATACATAAAACGTTTTATGTTAATCATTGGAAAAGACCCTGATGTTGGGAAAGATTGAAGGTGGAAGGAGAACGGGATGACAGAGGAGATGGGTGGATGGCATCACCGATTCGATGGACATGAGTTTAAGCAAGCTCTGGGAATTGGTGATGACAGGGAAGCCTGGTGTGCTGCAGTCCGTGGGATCGCAAAGAGTCAGACAGGACTGAGTGACTGACATGAACTGATGACACAGTGTGGGCAAAAGATAAAATAAAAATAAATTCAATCAATCCTATATATTTCTTGTATACTCTGCTTGAAATAGTCTATGCAACTATTTGAATTATGTATTCTTTTTCTTCTTTTTAATGTATGCTGCTTTGCACCTCATCTTTCCACTTTAAAATGTATTTTGGAGACTGTTGGACATCAAGTGTTCATAGTATTTGAAAGAACTGAAAATACTTAACCACACAATGTGCAAATAATAATAAGAAAATACTACTATTATTTAATACCAAGGCCTTATCATCAATCCAAAGTATTCTCCAAATCCCTGTGGCAATGCTGACATCACTAATGTCTTTACATAATAGTTACCTGCTTCCTAAGCGTTGCTCTGGTGTCTTAGCCAAGAAGAGTCTGCAAATATCTTTTGCTTCCTCTGTGAAGTTACTGTGTTGGAATCTGACTTCATCTTTCAGTGTTCTTTGCTTTAAATCCTCTTTACTGACTTTTTCCTTGTAATCTCTGAATGGTGTTCGTCCAGCAACCATTTCATAAATACTGCATCCCATTGCAAACCAGTCCACAGGATAGGAATAGCTTGCTTTTTCCATTAGAATTTCAGGAGCCATATAACCATTGGTTCCAGCCTATAATGCCCCAAGCAAAAAAACAAGACAAAAACACCAATGTGAGTGTAACAGACACGGCTGATGCCTTCCCGATGCCCATTCTCCTTCTCTTTCCTTATTGAGGGAACCCTAATTTACTGGCAGTGGCCATGTGTCTAACCTGTTCTGTTCCCCCACTTTCCCAGTAGCCTCTGGTGTAGTCAGGGGAGCCACGCCATCCATTTTAGCCAATGAGACATTAAGAGGACTTGGCTGGAGTGCATTATTAAGGAGAGAGATATTGTGACTCTTGAAGTGGGAAAATCAAGAGATTTTGATCGCTTGATCAAAATCAAACCTAAACTCTTTTCAGAGAAGGCAATGGCACCCCACTCCAGTACTCTTGCCTGGAAAATCCCATGGACAGAGGAGCCTGGTGGGCTGCAGTCCATGGGGTCACACAGAGTCGGACATGACTGAGCGACTTAACAGCAGCAGCAGACTCTTTTAGTCTCCTCACTTCATCCTTAAGGTGAAAAATTCACATGGCTGTTGCTAAGAACCCCTAAATTCTGCTTCTGCTTTTCATTAAAAAATAATAGAAAATTAGATGCATGATTTTTGAAAAGGTAGAGCTTTTTAATGATAATATTGGATGCTCACATAGTAGTATCTGTATATGAGTTTTTAGTCTATTTGGCATGTGATGATATTATTATCAGCCATCTTTGCCTATTTGTCTCTGCACTGAAAAATTAATACACATATTTTAAAGCAGAAAATTCCACACATGAAACTTCATTTAACATGAATGATTATATATTATAGGCACACTGCTACTGATAATATATACCAAATGATCATTGGGTTTATATATTATATATATATTTTAGCAGGCTTCTCAGGTGACTCAGTGGTAAAAAATCTGCCTGCCAATGCAGGAGATGCAGGTTCCACCCTGGGTCAGAGAGATAGCCTGGAGAAGGTAATGGCAACCCATCCCAGTATTTTTGTCTCAGAAATCCCATGGACAGAGGAGCCTGGCAGGCTACAGTCTATGAGATTGCAAAGAGTTGGGCATTTCTGAGCAATGAGCACACACAAAGACATACACACACACGCACACACATATATATATATTACACATAATACACAATTTACCATCTTACCATTTTAAATGTTCAGTTCAACTAGTAAGTACATTCACATTGTGCAATGAATCTCCTACACTCTTTTCATCTTTAAAAGCTGAAACTGTACCCGTTAAACAACTCCCCACTGGCCCCACTCCCCAAGCCCTGGCAACTGCCTTTCTACTTTCTGTCTCTATGAATTTGACCATTCTAGGTACCTTATATAAATGGAATCACACAACATCTGTCTCTTTGTAACTGAGCATAATTTCACTCATTCATTCAACAAATACTTAACAAATACCTGCAACATATCTTATATATAATGTATATATTTACATCAGAATGTGTTTTCACAAAAACTAAGCTGCTTTTGTTTAAAGTATAATGTAAAACCTCTGCAGCACTTAAAAATGCTAACAACATCCTAAATGACAATAAGCACCTATTAATACAGAAAACATGAAAACACCAATTATTGACAGAGCTGTGAGAAACAGATGTGCTCTGTGATTTGACTCAGATTTTCAGGAGAGCGGTTAGACACAGAGCAATAGGTAAATGAGATGTATCTACCATTATCATTCCAGAACCTCGTCACTTGGAGCAACTAGCTCAAAGAATTGACTCAGAAGAAAGGGAAAGGAGTCTACATCAAGATGTTCATAGTGCCATTATGGCCATAGGCTGGATACACCCAAAGCCTTTCAAAGATAACAGACCAGAGACACATGTTAATACCAAGAAATGTATCTATGTAACGGGTTTTGCATACTGTTTGTAAATGTGAATTCAGTACATCAGAAAAGGCTGTTGTTTGCTGGGTGATTTTTTTTCTGTCTGGTTGCATAAGTATATATATGTATACATATATATATAAAATTTTTTTAAATGTTTTTTGGCCGCTTTGGGTCTTCACTGCTGTGCATGGGCTTTCTCTTGTTGTGGAGGGTGGGCTTCTAGTTGCGGCGTCTTCTCTTATTGCAGAAAACGAGCTCCATGGTGTGCGGAGCTCATGGGGCCGTGGGCTCAGTCATTGTGGCACACAGCCTTAGCTTCTCCGCGGCATGTGGGATCTTTCCGGAGCAGGTGTCTAACCCATGTATCCTGTATTGCAGGGCGGAATCTTAACCACTGGGCCACCAGGGAAGCCCAAGTATTTGTTTCTTTTATGTGCACAATGTATGTACTACCTTAGGAATATTAAATTTCATGGGTGATTTTTTTTACAGGGATAAGAACAATTTAAAACACAAATAACCCAAGCACTGATTAGGAGTAATTGGCCCGTGCAAGAAAATTCTGGAAGTGACTGGTCTGACAGGCTGGTCATGAGTCAGCGTGGCACTGCTGTTTTCATGGACGTGGACATATAATTTGGGTGACCTTATGTTCCGGTTCGCCTGGGACAGTCCCTGTTTACATCTGTTGTCCTGGCATCTTGTGCGGTGTTACATCTGCCCAGAACAAAAGGGTGCTGGAGGTCCTCTGAGGCCCAGGATATAGTCTTACTCATCATTGTATCAAACCAGGTATTTACTCCCGTCTCCTTTCCTGCATGCCCCAAAACATGTTTGGTAGGTAAACAATAGTAACAATGGTAACCAGACGTTTTCCATTCAATATCCAACAAATATTTGTGGAGTCACCCCTGCAGTGATTTCTAGGGATACCAAGATATACAAGGCCTGGCCCTTGCCTTTGAGGATTTACAGATTGGTGGAGACAGATCAAAAGGTTAATTCAATAAAGGAGGGTAAATGCCAAAATGGGAGTGGAAAACAAACAAAGGGAGGCCAGAGGGTGTGGGTGTGTGTTTGTGTGTTGAGGATATTTCACCAAAGAGTGGCAGCTGAGTTGAATTAGGAGGAAAGAAGCTGTCACACAGAGAAGGTTGTCCGGGTAAAGGATGAGTACAAGAGTTGGAGTCCAGAAAAATGTGGGGTGCCCAGGGAACTTTAAGGAATTTCGGATTTCTAGAATATAAGATCTGTGAGATGCAATGGTGGGAGGGGAATCTGGAGGGGTAGATGTGGATGGAATTGAGAAATGCTGTCTGCCAAGGTAACAAAACTCCATTCCCAGGCTCCCTTTTCTCTTTGTCCCTCTATGTAGAGCCTGAAGGCTAAGTACTCCATCTCCCGGCCTCTGTTGCTCCCAGGATGGCCTTGTGATAATGTGATATGAGTTGTATTGAAAGGTGTGCAAGGCAAAGGCAATGGGAGTTGTGGAAAGACTTTAAAAAAGGGAAATATATAAAAGATATAAGATGGATTCATGGATCCATAGAGGGAAGGATAGATGGATGGACAGGTGATAAAGCACATATAAAATGTTACTAATATACAATGAAATACTATATAAAAAAGAATAAAGTATGGATAAATGTTACAACATGGATAAGCCTTAAAACATTATGCTAAGTGAAAGTAACCAGTCATCAAAGACCACTTACTGTATGACTCCATTGATATGCAGTGTCTAAAACAGGTGATTCCATAGATCCAGAAAACAGATTAGTGGTTGTTTGAGACTGGGAGAGGGCTTCCCAGGTAGCACAGGGGGCAAAGAATCTGCCCGCAATGCTGGAGACATAGAAGATGAGGATTGGATCTCTGGGTCAGGAAAGAGAGTATAGAAACCCACTCCAGTATTCATGCCTGGAGAATCCCATGGACAGAGGATCCTGGCAGGCTACAGTCCATAAGGTTGCAAGAGTCAGACACGACTGAGCAACTGAGCAGGAACACACGCGTGTAAGGTTGGGAGAAGGCGAATGAGAGTGACTGTTAATTGACAGGTGGTTTCTTTTAGGGGTGAAGAGAATATTCTAAAACTGTGATAATGTTCACATATCTGTGAATATACTAGAAACCACTGGATTGTACACTTTTTAGGGGTCAATTTTATGGTATTTAAATTTTATCTCAGGACTTCCCTAGAGGTCCAATGGTTAAGAACCTGACAGGGATGTGGGTTTGTCCCTGGTCAGGGAACTAAGACTGCACATGCCACAGGGCAAGTAAGCCCACGAGCCGCAACTACTGAGCCCACGCGCCACAGCAGAAGACCCTGCATGCTGCGACTAAGAGCCAGTGCAGCCAAATGCATATTTCAAAAAAGAAATTATATCTCAATCAGTTCAGTTCAGTTCAGTCGCTCAGTCGTGTCCGACTCTTTGTGACCCCATGAATTGCAGCACGCCAGGCCTCCTTGTCCATCACCAACTCCCAGAGTTTCACTCAGACTCAAGTCCATCGAGTCGGTGATGCCATCTAGCCATCTCATCCTCGGTTGTCCCCTTCTCCTCCTGCCCCCAATCCCTCCCAGCGTCAGCGTCTTTTCCAATGAGTCCACTCTTCGCATGAGGTGGCCAAAGTACTGGAGCTTCAGCTTTAGCATCACTCCTTCCAAAGAAATCCCAGGGTTGATCTCCTTCAGAATGGACTGGTTTGATCTCCTTGCAGTCCAAGGGACTCTCAAGAGTCTTCTCCACAGTTCAAAAGCATCAATTCTTTGGTGCTTTGCCTTCTTCACAGTCCAACTCTCACATCCATACATGACCACTGGAAAAACCATTGCCTTGACTAGCTGGACCTTAGTCGGCGAAGTAATGTCTCTGCTTTTGAATATACTATCTAGGTTGGTCATAATTTTTCTTCCAAGGAGTAAGCGTCTTTTAATTTCATGACTGCAGTCACCATCTGCAGTGATTTTGGAGCCCCCCAAATATAAAATCTGACATAGTTTCCACTGTTTCCCCATCTAGTTCCCATGAAATGATGGGACCGGATGCCATGATCTTCATTTTCTGAATGCTGAGCTTTAAGCCAACTTTTTCACTCTCCTCTTTCACTTTCATCAAGAGGCTTTTTAGTTCCTCTTCACTTTCTGTCTTAAGGGTGGTGTCATCTGCATATCTGAGGTAATTGATATTTCTCCCGGCAATCTTGATTCCAGCTTGTGTTTCTTCCAGTCCAGTGTTTCTTATGATGTACTCTGCATAGAAGTTAAATAAGCAGGGTGACAATAAAGCTGTTTATAAAGAAATCTGAGTGCTGAATAATTGATGCTTTTGAACTGTGGTGTTGGAGAAGACTCTTGAGAGTCTCTTGGACTGCAAGGAGATCCAATGAGTCCATCCTAAAGGAAATCAGTCCTGAATATTCATTGGAAGGACTGGTGCTGAAGCTGAAACTCCAATACTTTGGCCACCTGATGCGAAGAACTGAATCACTAGAAAGGACCCTGACGCTGGGAAAGATTGAAGGCGGGAGGAGAAGGGCTCGACAGATGATATGGTTGGATGGCATCACTGACTTGATGGACTTGGGTTTGAGTAAGCTCCAGGAACTGGTGATGGACAGGGAAGCCTGGCGTGCTGCAGTCCATGGGGTCTCAAAGAGTTGGAAATGACTGAGCGACTGAACTAGACTGAAAGCTGTTTAAAATGTCTATGGTAAAATCTAGGTAATGGGTATACAGGCGTTCATTGTGAATTCTTTCAACTTCTCTGTTTGAAAGTTTTCATAATAGAATGTACAGGGAGGGCTTCTTTGGTGGCCCAGTGGTAAAGAATCTGTCTGCCAATGCAGGAGACACGGGTTCAGTCCTTGATCTGGGAAGATTCCGCATGCCAAGGAGCAACTAAAACGTGTGCCATAATTACTGAGCCTGTGCCCTAGAACCCCCACTCCACAGAAGAAGCTACGACAAGAGAAGCCCAACCACTGCAATGAAGAATAGCCCACTCACCACAACTAGAGAAAAGCCCCCACAGCAACGAAGAGCCAGCACAGCCAAAAATAAATAAAACTATATAGAAAAAAAGAATGCACAGGGAAAAAAGGAAAGAGGGGTGGGGAATGTGATCTCAGATGCTACCACACTGGAACATGAGTCTTTTCCAGAAAGGTCACAAGGAGGAATCACAGGAGAGGGGCATCTGTCTGCCCAGCTCCCTCTCATCTCCCATTGCCATTAGTCAATAGTAACTCTGTATGCTATAACTTATACATGGAATCTAAGAAAATACAACAAATCAGTGGCTATAACAACAGCAACCACAAAAAAGCAGACTCACAGATACAGAGAACAAAATAGTGGTTACCAGTGGCAGGGGGCAATATAGGGATAGGAGATTAGAGGTACAAACTATTAAATATAAAATAAGCTACAAGGATATATTGTACAACACTGGGAATTATAGCCAATATTTTATAATAGCTATAAATGGAGTATGTGTTTGTGTTAGTTGCTTCAGTTCAGTTCAGTTGCTCAGTCGTGTCCAACTCTTTGTGAACCCATGAATCACAGCACGCCATCTCCCCGAGATGTTCATCACCATCTCCCCGAGTTCACTCAGACTCACGTCCATCGAGTTGATGATGCCATCTAGCCATCTCATCCTCGGTCGTCCCCTTTTCCTCCTGCCCCCAGTCGCTCCCAGCATCAGCGTCTTTTCCAATGAGTCAACTCTTCGCATGAGGTGGCCAAAGTATTGGAGTTTCGGCTTTAGCATCA
>SJYC01036752.1:0-29522 GCA_006408675.1 Madoqua kirkii | reverse complement strand
TGGCATGGCTTAGTTTCATTGGTTAGCCAAGTCTGTGGTCTGTGTGATCAGATTGACTAGTTTTCTGTTATGGTTTCAGTGTGTCTGCCCTCTGATGCCCTCTTGTAACACCTACCACCATACTTGGGTTTCTCTTACCTTGGACAAGGGGCATCTCCTCATGGCAGCCCCTCCTGACCCTGAACATGGAGTAGCTCCTCTCAGCCCTCCTGTGCCTGCACAGCCGCAGCTCCTTGGACGGGGGTTGCTCCTCCTGGCGGCTGCCCCTGATGTCGGGCATGGGGTAGCTCTTCTCTGCCGCTCCTGTGCCATCTCAGCCTGGCATACTCAGTCACTGCCCCTGACCTCGGAAGTGGGGTAGCTCCTCTCGGCCGCTGCCCCTGACCTCAGGCGTGGGGTAGCGCCTGTCAGCCACGCTTCTGCACAGTCTGTCACAGCCGGCGTTGGTAATACAAAACATCAGTTTCTCACATAGATTTACCATTTGGAGACAGATTATGGAAGCTGGTTCCCTCATAGCGTTGGCCCCCTTTGGGTGGATGCCTGAGTATTGTTACCGCTGAAACCACAGATGTTTGTCATCATGAAGCTTGTCTCAGTATTTTTTGACATTCCTCATCTTTTAACACAAACAAGAGAAACAGAGATAATATCTTTCCTCAGAGCTCAAGAAGTTCCTGTGACTGAGTCATCCCTTGTGTCCAGCAGTCTCCTTCAGAGCAGTGCACTTGTGCTAGATAAGCGAGACCTTCACAGGTCTGCGTGCTTTGGGAAGTTCATCACCACTAACAAAAGATGCAAGTGAAAAGCATATGTGAACATTTTATTACTGTGTTTTGATGATCCAAAAAGATTGTGCCGATATTTCATTTCCTCTTCCTTTCATTGTCTGTTTATGGGCTATATCTCATTCATTCCTTAATCTGTGATCCAACTTCTGCCTGGTGGTGACCAGTTGTTTATTCCAAGAAATATGTTAAAACCTCTTAGTTTGCCATTGCAAAGTGATGACTTCCAAAAAAAAATTACTGACCAAATTTTTAGTGTATATGTTTTCTATATTGTCTAATTCATAGACCTAGTAATTTCATTGCTGTTGTTTAGTTGCTAAGTCATGTCTAGCTCTTTGTGACCCCATGGACTGTTGCCCACCAGGCTCCTCTGTCCATGGGATTTCATAGACAAGGATACTAGAGTATGTTGCCATATTTTTTCAAAAGTCCATTAATTCTTGTATCAAGTAGATTTATGGGTCTGTAAAACTTTTGAAGGGTAAATATTTTATTTGTACAGATTTTTCTAATACATTTATATTTTATACAGAACTTAAGTTTCATTCTGGAAGCAAGTTAATCAGATAAGGAATTTAAAATAGTATTATTTGAAAATAAAATGCATTGTCCGTCAAGTACAATGATGTACCACAGGAAGCTTGAAGTACCCTTCCCTGGAGAAGAATTGCTGTCTATGAGATTATTTGTTAATTCTGTGGTTCTTAGGTATTTTCATCCAGTTTGGGGCAGAAAATATTGGTGTTAAAAGGTGACATATTGTGCAACTTTAGGTTCCTTTCTGCTTTATTACAAAGACAATGAGATAAAAGATAAAGTTTAAAATAGTTTTGAAGAAAAAGTTGACTTTGGAAATTCTTTGTAAAAGGGGAAAGATTTAAAGGACTAAAAAGTACATAAAATTGACTATTTATATTTTTGATACTACTTAATTCTCACCTGGATTGGTACTGACTGAAAAATAGATAATGTTAAGATCAAATAGTATCCATAGCAGAGTTGATAGGATGGATTTTCTATCTTAAAAATCCTTCAGTGGTTTAGACAAATGAAAGTGAATTTGCTTTTATTCATGATGATGGATTAGCTGGAACAAAATAGAGAAGATTGCAATGCTCTTAGAATATTTAAAAACAAACAAACAAAAAAAGACTAAATCTAAGGCCTTTAAGTCAGCACACACTGAGTTAGGGCATTTGTAGGTCACTTTACCTTTGGAAGTTATAAAAAGAATCCTCAAAAGAAATATCTTTGGCAGTAGACCCATAATTCTACCTGAGATTTAAGAGATAATGATATTTACTGAGTTATTCAGTAGAATGCTGCTATACACTATGATGGGTCATGTTTCCTTAAATTCTGAGCATAATGTGACTGATGGTGATCACTGGGTAGGTTTCTTCCATGGATTATTACAGTGAATACCTAAGACTTTGTTCATCTTCCTGATTTAATTAAATTGGATGACCTCAGACATCCTTTCAAACCTCTCTATAAACCCTTCCAGAAACAAAGGCAAATTTCATTGAAAAATAGAATCTCTACCTTCCTGAAGCCACTTGAAATTTAGACTTCACTTCAGTACAGAATTACGGTCCTTGGGAAGAACAGATCAAATCTGTAGGCAACAGTTGGTGAGCTCAGCTCAGCCTGTGTAAGCTAGAAATTTCTGACTCTCGTGCCAGGATTGTAAAAATAGAGTAGAAACTTGCAGTGAAGAATTCTATAATCAGTTATATTTATTCTAGCAATTTAGAGGGGTATATGTGTTGTGAATGCACATCTTAGATGATGTAATGTTAACAAGTGATATGTGATGATTTAAGTATGCTAGTATAACTTTTTGGATGTTTCTTGGTATCCAAATCTGGAAGCAGTAAGGCGCACAGTACTGCAACTCTTAGTGGCTTATATAAGCCCATTTGAACTTCTATATAGAGTCCATATAGTCACATTTCATGGAAGAGCCAACTCCATTTTGAACTCCACATAGAAAGAAATTCCCTTTTATTTACAATGCCAAATCTGTTACCAAGTTCTTTCAGGTACTGCATAGATTTCACTGGATCTGTAGAAATAAAGCTGAATAATTGTAAAAGACCCATCTAAAATTTTGTCTTGCAATTGATTAGCTTTTGATTTTATATATATAACATGTATTTGGAAACATGTTAGTATTTAGAATCATATAAAGTATTTGGAGGGAGAAGGTAATGGCACCCCACTCCAGTACTCACGCCTGGAAAATCCCATGGACGGAGGAACCTAGTAGGCTGCAGTCCATGGGGTCACTAAGAGTTGGATATGACTGAGCAACTTCACTTTCACTTTTCACTTTCATGTAGGAGAAGGAAATGGCAACACATTCCAGTGTTCTTGCCTGGAGAATCCCAGGGATGGGGGAGCTGGTGGGCTGCCATCTGTGGGGTCACACAGAGTCGGACACGGCTGAAGCAACTTAGCAGCAGCAACAGCAGCAGTAGCAAAGTATTTGGAAACACACTGGATTTTCCCTTTTTTAACAGATATAAATCAAATGAAGACTACGTATATGTCAGAGGACGTGGACGTGGAAAGTACATTTGTGAAGAATGTGGGATTCGCTGTAAGAAACCGAGCATGCTCAAAAAGCATATCCGCACGCATACTGATGTCCGGCCTTATGTATGCAAGTTATGTAACTTCGCCTTCAAAACAAAAGGTACTGGTCTGATTTTTTTTTTAAGAGGGAAAACTTTCTTTTAATGGTTGTTCCAGATTCTGAATACTGTTTTGTAACTGTCATCGACAATTAGATGGTTTCTTTGTGAAAATGTGACACTCATGAAATGTGTTTTCTTTCTGTAAGTGATCTGAAGATGTATGAGACAGTGAGGCTCCTTTTATGACTGAAGTAAGAGCTATAGACTTAGGTCCAGGCTAGTAGTCTCGAAGGAAGTGGCTAAGAATTGCCTGCATAGCTATTACTTCTTGTTGGAAATGTTATGTGGTCTAGAGAATCTTTGCACCAGTATTGAAATTCTGCAGGGAGACAACCCATTCCGGGGCATTAGAGAAGCAAGGCAGCAGCTGGGAAGAAAACATGTGCCCATGGTCAGTTTCAAGATTATTAATAATGTAGAAACCCACAGAGTCCCGGGTGGGCCCCTCCATCCACACTTGCATTAATTATGTATAGAAATTTGATTGCTTGTGTTCTGTGTTTTTATGAGCTCAGAGACCATTTCTTACTCTCAGGCCACAGCTATTAATCTGATAAAACTAAGACTTGCCTTGAAATGATATTCTGTCTTTAAAAAATAAGTCTGTTTTTAACAGATAGTCTTACCTGAAAATATTTTATAAGAAAATGTTGCTTTGGTCATATTTCTATCATTTTGTAAAATTATGAAAATGTTCACAAACCTAGTGTTTTCAGAATACAAATTGTTGTGGAATAGAGGTGATTTGACTTTTATAGAAGTGTATTTTACGACTTACTGTCAAAGTATGCAGGAGGCGTGGGTTCAATCCCCAGATTGGAAAGATCCCCTGGCAGAGGAAATGGTATCCCACTTCAGTATCTTGCCAGGAAAATCCCGTGGACAGAGAAGCCTAGTGGGCTACAGTCCATGGGGTCGCAGAGCCAGACATGGCTGAGCATACACATGCGTGGAAGTACTAATGGAACCCTATGGACACCCCACCACTAACCTTGCGCAAACATTTGCTGATGTTTTAACTTTAATTTGCATACTAATTAATCTGCTCTACTACCCATCAAGAAAAATAAATATCAAATAAAACTGTCTTTGGCAGGGAAATGTGTACCTACTTTCTTTTATACCCCAAATCCAAAATTGTCTTTATTGGTTTGTCAGAAATGTAAATGTGTTGCCTCTGAGCATATCTGTTTTTTCTTTAATAAAAAGATATTTATATTACAATTAGCCCTCTTTGAAGCCACAAAAAAGGGGAGGGAATGTTCATTTGCATTTCAAAGGAGATAAATATGAGGTCCTTTAAATACCATCCACTTTTGCACAATCAAGCCTTTTATGTAGAACTTCAGTAAGAGACTCCCTAGGACATAAAAATATATAAACTTTGGTTTTAAGAAATAAAGCTGATCCACCGGTCATTACAACTGATATTTCCGGGGCGTGTGAGTTGACTGTGGGTATAGCCTCCTGAAATTGTACCTGAAGAAATGTCACATGGCTAGATATTTCTATCATATTAAATTTGGCTCTGAGCCATCGTCTTGGAGTTCTAGCAGAAAATACTTTATTCTTGATCATTATTGGAGTTTCCTTGTCACCCTTTGGAAAGTATAAATGTCTTAGGATCTTGAAAAGAGTAAATCATCCTGGGAAACCCCTCGCCAGGGTTCACTTCCAGCCAACTGCCTCTTGTCATATCATCTGAGTGCTCTTGCAGGACTGGTACCTCCTCTTTGCCTGTGTCACTTCTCCAGACACCCTTTCCTGCCATCTCGCTGCTTTCTCTTTGCTGTAATGCTTCAGACATTCAAGACTTCAATAAGCCAAAGTCAGGGCAGGGTCATTTCTGAGCCAGATTTCTAACTATAAACCTACCCTGAGGATGAGAGCCCAAAGCCCGAGTGCTTACTTGAAACAGGAAGACAGAAAAATATGAGAAGAAACACATAAAAAGATCTAAATAAACTATCTCGACTTAACTAACTTCCACATCTATCCACATACACAAATTATGTGCATCCTTACAGAAGCAGATGATTTCCATTAATTTATAAATTTTTAAATTTTTGATAATCATGTGCTGTACTTATTTGTGTCCAACTCTTTGTGACCCCATGGACTGTAACCTGCCAGACTCCTTTGTCCATGGGCATTCTCCAGGTAAGAAGAGGCACCAGTGGGGTGCCATACCCTCCTCCGAGGGATTTTCCCAACCCAGGCCTTCCCCATGCAGGTGGATTCTTTACCATCTGAGCCACCAGGGAAGCCCAAGAATACTGGAGTGGGTAACCTATCCCTTCTCTAGGAGAACCTCCCTACCCAGGAATTGAACCAGGTTCTCCTCCATTGCAAGTGGAGTCTTAACCAGCTGAACTACCAGGGAAGCTCATGATAATTTGTCTATAAGAATTTTTGAGATCTTTAGAAAAATTAGAGGTATAATTTTTTGTTATGTAAGAGCAATATGGGCCAGGAAATATTTCCATGTTTGGAGTTATAAAAATAGCACATTAAATTTGTAGGTATATAAGCAATAAGCCACATGTTAAGGATTCCCTGGTGGCTCAGATGGTAAAGAGTTTGCCTGAAATGTGGGAGACCCGAGTTCAATCCCTGGGGTCAAGAAAATTCCCTGGAGAAGGAAATGGCAACCCACTCCAGTATTCTTGCCTGGAAAATCCCATGGACAGAAGAGCCTGGGGGGCTACAGTCCATAGCGTTGCAAAGTGTCGGACACAACTAAGTGACTTCACTTTCCCTAATTAAAAAATAAAGTAATATAAATAAATTAATAACAGTGCCCCAGTTTAGAGTTGTGGCTCATATATTACATTATTAGTAAGCCAAAAACTCCTGCAAGAACAAACTATTTTAGCAGGCTGGAGTTTCCGCCTGGATTCAGTGAGCCTACTCTTAAAGCATTTGCTGTTATGTGACTAAAGCAGTGTCAAAGAACAAAGATAATATGGCCCTTATAGCTGAATTAGTTCCTGAATTTCTTTTGATTAGTTGTATATATGATGTGGAATGGGCTTTCCGGGTAGCTCAGCTGGTAAAGACTCTGCCTGTAATGCAGGAGACCCCAGTTTGATTCCTGGGTCAGGAAGTTCCCCTGGAGAGAGGATAGGTTACAGATTCCAGTATTTGGGGGCTTCCCTGGCAGCTCAGATTGTAAAGAATTTGCCTGCAATGTGGAAGACCTGGGTTGGGAAAATCCCTCGGAGGAGGGTATGACACCCCACTGGTGCCTCTTCTTACCTGGAGAATGCCAATGGACAAAGGAGTCTGGCAGGCTACAGTCCATGGGGTCACAAAGAGTTGGACACAACTAAGTACAGCACATGATTATCAAAAATTTAAAAATTTATAAATTAATGGAAATCATCTGCTTCTGTAGGGATGCACATAATTTGTGTATGTGGATAGATGTGGAAGTTAGTTAAGTCGAGATAGTTTATTTAGATCTTTTTATGTGTTTCTTCTCATATTTTTCTGTCTTCCTGTTTCAAGTAAGCACTCGGGCTTTGGGCTCTCATCCTCAGGGTAGGTTTATAGTTAGAAATCTGGCTCAGAAATGACCCTGCCCTGACTTTGTCTTCCCAATCACTGGTTTGGGAAGATCCCCTGGAGGAGAACATGGCACCCCACTCCAGTATTTTTGCCTGGGAAATCCCATGGGCAGAGGAGCTTGGAGGGCTGCAGTCCACGGGGTCACAAAGAGTCGAACACAACTTAGCGACTGAGCATGCATACGTAGAAACACACATACATATGTAATCAGGTACATGTATAATTATACAATCAGCCCTCCTTATCTATGAACTCTGAACCTACAGATACAGAGGGCATCATACTATACCATTTATACTATACATAGGGACAGTTACATATAACTATCTGTATATGGAAGATGCAAGAGTTTGTGCTTATGCTGTGTCGCTTCAGTCATGTTTGACTCTTTGCAACCCAATGGACTGTAGCCCACCAGGCTCCTCTGTTCATGGGATCTTCCAGGCAAAAATATTGGTGTGGGTTGCCATTTCCTACTCCAGGGGATCTTCCTCACTCAGGAATCAAACCCCAGTCTGTTATGGCTCCTGTATTGGCAAGCATGTTCTTTATCACTAGCAACCTGGGAAGCCCATATCACCATCATAATACATTCTTTGTTCTTAGAACAGTGGGAGTTTCAAGGTAAATAAGAAAGGAATTTTGCTGCTCTGGAACTTTAGAAGTTGCTGTCATAAACTCTGCTGATATATGTCAGATGGATAGAAGCTAAATACTAAGATTAATGTGCCCAATAAGTAGTAGCTAAATATTTGTCTGGATCTTTAAATTCATTTATAGGATTGGCCCCAACATCAGTTTGCGTTTATTTTTTCTTCTGACAAGTGAATGTCCTGCTAGTTTAATCTATATCTGATTGATGACAGAAGATCTGGGGTCCAGGGATTATGCTGATTACAATAGTTTATTCTAAAATTGCTCAGAGATGTGTGACCCAGCTTGTGTCACCCTGTTTATGTGGCGCCCAAGAAGGCAGACCCAACTGGGAAGGTATTAGATCCTCTCTCAGCCAGAAAAGTCTGGGATTATCAGTCAGACTTGAATCTACACTTGAAATAATATGAGCCTAGACTTCCACAACCCTGGAACAAAGACAACCTGAGACTGGGCTGAAGCTGTCGGGGGTTCATATCTTCAGAAGCCAAATTGTTCCTCTTAAGTTTGAGGCAAGGAGCAGGCGGCAGAAACAAATTTGTGTTATCTCAAGTTAGTTCATTTCACACTGAATTTTGGAGCAGTCATCACATTTTGGTAACCAATTAATTGCTCTTCTTTTGGGGGGGCTGTATTTTTTAGGAAACCTAACGAAGCATATGAAATCTAAAGCACACATGAAGAAATGCCTGGAGTTAGGGGTCTCAATGACATCAGTCGATGACACCGAAACCGAGGAAGCAGGTATTCACACTTTAGTTGACTGACCTCTTTACTGTGCATGCTGGAGCTTTGTGGCCAAGGTGGTAAAACAAATATAGGTATTAAAAAAAAAACAAAACACAACACTGATCACGTTTCATTTTACTAAATACTAAACATAGAAGAGAAGTTTGACACTGAGACCTAGTGAAAAGAAATGCATTTCAGTTTTGGCTAAAGAAGTAGAAATGCTGTACTGTGAAAATAATTTTATCGTTATTAGAATAGAACCATAAAGGAAATCTAATTGCACTTAATTTGTAATGGTGATTTAAATCTTATGATTATACTTTTTGGGAAACTTGAAAAGCATTTTAATGTCTTATTTTTTTTGATCAAGAGGAAATCTTGTAGAAAAAAAATGTCCATCAAAAACCTCAGTAGAAAATCTGGGGATCAGCTGGACCTCCTGACTTGTAGAGACAGGTTCTTGCTTTTCTTTTTCCTCTAATATCATCATTAACAACATTATGTACCTACTTATTGAGGGTTTTCTATGAGTGGTGTGATGCCTGAGCTAAAAGTTCCTACTCTGGAGGCCATATTGTAGGTGGGAATGAAACCAGGTAGCTACATAAAAAGATAAGAACCAATCAGTGTCACGGAGGTAAGTGCTCATGTTATAGGAGTTCAGAGATGACTGTCTTTAGGGGCTAGAGGGTTGAGGAAAGCTTTTGCAAAGAGATGGCATCTGAATGAGCTTCTAACCTTCTTGTTTAAATCTTGATGTTCACTCTGTTTGTTCAATTGCTTCAGAAACAATGGAAGATTTGCACAAGGCAAGTGAGAAGCACAGTATGTCCAGCATTTCAACTGATCATCAGTTCTCAGATGCTGAAGAATCAGATGGTGAAGATGGAGATGATAATGACGATGATGACGAAGACGATGATGACTTTGATGACCAAGGAGATTTGACACCAAAAACAAGATCAAGAAGCACCAGTCCCCAGCCTCCTAGATTCTCCTCCTTGCCTGTGAATGTTGGCGCTGTGCCCCACGGGGTTCCTTCCGATAGCTCCCTGGGGCATTCTTCATTGATCAGCTATTTGGTTACCTTGCCAAGTATTCAGGTTACTCAGCTGAGACACCAAGTGACTCATGTGAAGATACTCAGATGACAGAATACCAGAGGTTATTCCAGAGCAAAAGTACAGACTCAGAACCAGACAAAGACAGGTTAGACATCCCCAGTTGTATGGATGAAGACTGCATGCTGTCTTCAGAGCCGGGCTCCTCCCCACGGGACTTCTCACCCTCCAGCCGCCACTCCTCACCAGGATATGATTCTTCACCCTGTCGAGATAATTCACCAAAGAGGTGTCTGATACCCAAAGGGGATTTGTCACCCAGAAGACATTTGTCACCTAGGAGAGATCTGTCACCCATGCGACATCTTTCACCAAGAAAGGAAGCTGCCTTGAGAAGAGAGATGTCACAGAGAGATGTTTCGCCAAGAAGGCATCTGTCCCCGAGGAGGCCAGTGTCACCTGGGAAAGAAATCATGGCCAGGAGGGACCTCTCTCCCAGAAGAGAGAGAAGATACACGACCACCATAAGGGCGCCATCTCCCAGAAGGGCTTTATACCACAACCCGCCGTTGTCCATGGGGCAGTATTTGCAAGCAGAACCAATTGTATTGGGGCCTCCTGTAAGTATCCTTAGTTTTCTCTTTCTAATATATAAGCCCAAGCTCATTGGAGCCTCTCGATGACACACTGGTGTGAAATTTATTATGACATGGGTATCTCTCGTGGGGAGGAGTGAACTTGGTTACTGAAAATAGCAGAAAGGCATTTTTTTCACATGCTGTTGCCAATCACATGGCTGTGGCGTTACCCCAAGTGTAGCACTGCATCAGAGAAGAGCATTTCAGTCTGGTAATGACAGGTGAGGTCTTTCTGAATGCTTTCTAAGCTTAACTCATTATAGACAGGAGTTGAAACCCTGGCATGAGTGGAAAAGGTAAAAAGTTTTTAGAATGACAGGACTGCCTAGACAGGCACTCTGAGGGATATTTAGGTCTCATTTATCAAACTCTCTACCAGGTGAAGATTCTCATTCAGGCATTAGCATTGACTTTCAATCAAAAAAATTTTTTTAATAAATAATTACTTTGCTGATAGTGAGTGGATGTGTGAGACCAGTAAGGGACCAGGAGAGGGGAGAATGGACCCCGTGGTGTAAATGAAGGGCATGAACATGCCTGCTTTCTTGCTGGTCCCACCACCTCCTGTTACTGAGAGCCCTTCTTCAGTGATACTGGGAGCTCACAGAGTGGGCAGTTGGAAGAGGAAAGGGAGAAAGCATCAGGAGATTTCTGTGGATGCCCTCATTATAGATTAAGATAACAACAGTAGCAGTCAGGAATGAAATGTGGGCAGTAGGGCTTAAAGCACATCCATAGAAGAGGGTCAGCCCTGCCTCACGTCACCAACATGATAGATCTTGATGTCTTTTTCAACTTGTGTAAAATTAAAAAAAAAAAGAAGAAGAAGGACGCACCTAGCATACCTAGCGTAAACAGAGGAAGGATACCTTTGGAGTTTGGCTGCTTTAAATGTGCTTTTTGTTTCCTGGGCTCGGTTCGTGGCCATTCTCTTTGCTCTGGATTTCCATCCTATGGGTCGTCACTGCCCTTCACAGCCAAAGGAAGCACTACCAGCTATCAGCCCTGCTGTCTTATCAAGGCCCTAGTGGTCAGCTTCCCCTCTCTCATAATCTTTTCACCATCCTGAATTAGATGCTTAGATTCACATTTTTGAGCTTTAGGAAAACTCCCTGCTGCATTCTACTCCCCAGCTCCCAAGACCCTCTGTTTACAAGCCTGCCACCAGCATAGTCTTCAGGGTGCAATGACTATAGAAACATGCACAGCAATCAAGACATAACTTAGCTGCTAATAAATTAGCCACCTAAGAAAAAGAGGGGCATTTCCACAGGTTTTTGTGTCTTAGTGGTACTAAGTAGAAAGGAGGGCTGTTCTGAAGTTCATGCTATTGCAGGATAAATAGAGAAATCCCATTCATTCATACCAGAATACCACATCTGGGGTAGAAAATGCTTTTTCTGGTATTTGTTGTTCAGTCACTAAGTCGTGTCTGACTCTTTGTGACCCCATGGATTGTAGACACCAGGCTTCCCTGACCTTCACTATCTCCAGAGTTTGCTCAGATTCATATCCATTGAGTCGATGATGCCATCTCATCCTCTGTCATCCCCTTCTCCTCCTGCCCTTAGCTGTTCCCAGCATCAGGGTCTTTTCCAATGAGTTAGCCCTTCGCAACAGGTAGCCAAAAGATTGGAGCTTCGGCTTCAGCATCAGTCCTTCCAGTGAATATTCAGGGTTGATTTCATTGACTGGTTTGATCTCCTTGCTGTCCAAGGGACTCTCAAAAGTCTTCTTAGGCACCACAGTTCAAAAGCATCAATTGTTTGGCACTTGGCCTTCTTTATGGTTCACCTGTCACATTTGTATATGACTAGTTGAGAAACCATAGATTTGACTAGATGAACCTTTGTTGGCAAAGTAATGTCTCTGCTTTTTAATAATCTGTCTAGGTTTGTTATAGCTTTTCTTCCAAGGAGCAAGTATCTTTTAATTTCATGACTGCAATCACCATCTGCAGTGATTTTGGAGCCCACAAAAATAAAGTCTGTCACTGTTGCCATTTTTTCCCCATCTATTTGCCATGAAGTGATGGTACTGGATGCCATGACCTTAGTTTTCTGAATGTTGAGCTTTAAGCCAGCTTTTTCACTCTCCTCTTTCACCTTCATCAAGAGGCTCCTTAGTTCCTCTTTGCTTTCTGTCATTAAGGTAGGATCATGTGCATATTTGAGGCTGGTGATATTTCTCCTGGCAATCTTGATTGCAGCCTGTGATTCACCCAGCTTGGCATTTCAAATGATGTACTCTGCATATAAGTTAAATAAGCAGAGTGATAATTACAGCCTTGACGTACTCCTTTCCCACTTTAAACAAGTCCATTGTTCCATGTCTGGTTCTAACTGTTGCTTCTTAATCTGCATACAGATTTCTCAGGAGGCAGGTAAGGTGGCCTGGTACTCCCATCTCTTGAAGAATTGTCCACAGTTTGTTGTCGACCACACAGTCAAGGCTTTAGCATAGTCAATGAAATAGAAGTAGATGTTTTTCTGGAATTCCCTTGTTTTTTTTCTGTGATCAAATGAATGTTGGCTGTTTGATCTCTGGTTAGACTCAATGGTGCTGTGGAGTGTGTGAGCTGAAGCTCCCCCATTCTAACTGTCCTAGTGGGTCAAGACTGTGATATTTGGGAGATGTTGGAGTATATCCAGTCGTCTGTAGGCATAAAAAATAATGCTTTGGTGCCAACACAGTACTGTTATCAAAAAATAGTAGCAACTCACAGTCACTTTGGGCAAAGTAAGCAAAGAAGTGGACTTAAAGACTTCATCATCTAATTTTTGGATTTCTGCCCAGAAAGTTGTTGTTGAAAAGAGATTGGTTTTATTAGTGATTAATTTGTATTTTTTTTAATACCAGTTCACCTGTATATTTAATTAAATTGTTGAACTTTACCATTTATGAAGCCCAAGTGTTGAGCATTTGCTCTGTTACCCAGTTTAATTCTCTGTAGACAGTTCTTAACATGCTACTTTGCTTATGTGATAGCAAAGAAGAGCCCTTGGAATCCTTCCTAAAGCAGGGACCCTTGGTCTCAGACGCTTCCCATTCGATGCTTTAGCACTCTGTTTTTGAGGGACAGCAGAGAATTTTCATCTTTCTATGATGTATGGACAAGATTCTCATTGTGAAAAAGAATCAGTGATCCTTTAAGGAGTACTTCTCCTGATTGCTGTAGTGGATGAATACTTCCCTCTCTGAAGAATGTATGTTGTTTTTCTTCAATCACTAAGTCATGTCCAGCTCTCTGTGACCCCATGGATTGCAGCATGCCAGGTTTCCCTGTCCTTCACTATCTCTTAGAGTCTGTTCAAACTCTCACGTTCATTGAGCAGATGGTGCTATCCAGTGATCTTATGTATGAACATATTAAATTGGAATAATCCTAAAGATCATTATCTTTGATGGAAATTCTGTTAGCAATACCTGTGGCTTAACATTTACCAAGCACTCACAGGGCAGTGACTCTGGCATTGAAAGGACCTCGTAGCCAAGCATGGCACACTCATTATCTGGTTCAGCCTGCAGTGGTAGGTTCCAGGGAGCAAGTTTGGAGGAGATGATATGCAGTCACTGAGATTCTAGAACCCTGCTATTTCTGCTCTATTGTCTTCTGGTTAGTTGTAATTTTAAAATAGATGATAGGTAGGTAGGTAGGTAGGTGGATAGATAGATAGATAAAGAGAAAAGGAAAGAAGAAATAAAGAGAGGGAAGAAAGGAGGGAGGGAAGAAGGACAGAAGGAAGAAAGGAAGGAAGAGGAAGAGAGAAAAGAGTCTTTTATTCATTCATTTAGTAAATATTTTTTGAGGGTTTAATTTTATGTGGCCCAATGATGATGACAGAAAAATTGTATGGTTCTGGCCTCATCCTTTTTAAACAAGAATTGTTCCTTTTCCATTTTTAAAGTTTGGGTAGATAAATAGCAAGGAGACAAAGAGTGTGTGTCCCGGTCCTCAGTGCAGAGTGTCGTGAACACTGTCTAATACAAGTGCTATGATTTGGTTCCATCCCTTGCTCTCTGTGTGGTCTTGGGCAAGTCACTTAACCTCTTGGTCAGTTTTCTCATCTGTTTGTGGCAGCCAGGGAGGTGGGCCAAGTAGACTTCTGTCCTTGAAAGAACTTACCATTCAGCTGTAAGGAATGCAGTGAGCTAACAGCCTCCTGATGTTCGAACCTTCAGGATAGACCTCCATTTTCAGGTGAAGGCCACATTCTCTCCTGCAGCCTCTATCGGTGGCTGAGCCTGAATCAGTTCCAGGTGACCCCCTGCTTCGTCTCCCTGTTAGTGTCACACGCTTTATATCCTCGCTCCCCTGTCACCAACCCCAGCCGGAACTCGTGTACCTCTACCTCCTTCTTATCCTTTGCTTCCAGAGGACCTACTGACACTGTTGAAAAGATGAGCTGGGGTAAATATCTGGTACATAGGATACAGACAGATATACACACACATATGCATACACAACCCACACAGGCATTCATTATTCATGTTTCCTTGTCAAGATTTTTAAGTAAGATGGGAGTTTATTCATATTAAAATGGTTAGACTCAAATTGTAAAACAAGATAAGGTTGCAAATGGAGTAAAAATTAGAGTAGAAAAATCTTTTGGAGAGTTATTTGGAGGGTGAAGAAGGGGTGAGTCTGAGGACAAAGAATATGTGAAAGGCTTGGCAGTATCTGGAGCCATGGAAGTGGTTACGTGATAGGAATTGTACAGTTGCTTCTGTGGTTTAATCATTTAATGTCTGGTCAGTAAAAGTATGAATATAACACTTGTATTCTTAACACAAAATTCTACTGGCTTTTGAACAGATTGAATACATCCTATTTTTAGAGGACACTTCATCACTCGCTTTGTTGGACTTGAGTCAGAGATCTTATGAAACAGGGCAGCTCTGTCTGTGGCTGTCTCACAAGCCCCCATTCTGATTAGGTATATATCGTGGACATCACAGAATAGCAACCAAAGGCAAGATGGAGAAAGAGCCAAGCTATGTTTTATTTCAGACTTTACATCTGTGATCACCGTGATCCAAAGAAGATTCATTTGGTTACATTCACAGGTGGTTATTGTAGGCATCATGGTCTCCACCTTACCTAGTGTTGGATGAAGTAAACATGCCTTTTTTAAACCAGAGCAAATAAATACAAGAGGGATGTTTTAGTTGTATTTAATGATTTCTTTCTCCTACCATAGAATTCTCCCCTTACCTAGCTGATGAGGTCCTTAGCTTGTAAGGATTGATGTTTTACATGATTTCTCCTGCACTTTCAGCACAAGTCATTTGTTTCTGGCTTGAATAAGGTGAAGCCCAGAACAGGGTAAGGGCCAGGAATGGTACAGAGTAGCAGAAACAGTGGATAATTTATCCTCCCTAACCTGATCTCACAATCTAATTAGAACTGGATGAATCATTAATGGTATAGAGCACACCTTGCATTTTTGACCTGAAACATTCTTGGAATGATGGCACAGTGATAAAGAATCTGCCTGTAATGCAGGAGACAGAGGTTCAATCCCTGGGTTGGGAAGATCTTCTGGAGAAGGAAATGGCAACCCACTCTAGCATTCTTGCTTAGAAAATCCCATGGACAGAGGAGCCTAGCGGGCTACAGTCCATGGGGTCGCAAAGGGTCAGACATGACTGAGTGACTGACCATGCATGCGTTAAAAGGATGAATCTCAGTTAATTAAAGTTTCGTCATCTCATTTAACGGAGAAGGCAATGGCACCCCACTCCAATACTCTTGCTTGGAAATTCCCATGGACGGAGGAGCCTGGTGGGCTGCCGTCCATGGGATCACTAAGAGTCGGACACGGCTGAGTGACTTCAGTTTCACTTTTCACTCTCATGCATTGGAGAAGGAAATAGCAACCCACTCTAGTGTTCTTGCCGGGAGAATCCCAGGGACAGAAGAGCCTGGTAGGTTGCCAGTCGGACACGACTGAAGCAATTTAGCAGATTAGCAGCAGCATCTCATTTAAACCCGATAATCTCACAGTTAGGGTAGGTTTTCCTATAGAAACAATTATACAAAATGGGTTCTCCATTTTCAGGACTGGGATCATGAAATCTGGATTTCTGGCCCCAAACTTTAAATGTCCTAATTTATTAATTGCCAAGAAGATTTTTAAGTGGGAATAATAACATAGAAAAATTAAAATACAGTCATTTATGGTTCCCAGCTGCATAGTCGAATATGAATTCTATTTGAAATACTTAACATTAACTACTTTGATGCATAGTTTCCATATAAAATCTGGCTTTGAATTACAGTTTGATGGAGATGCTGGTGCTGATCTTCTGCCTCGATGCCTCCTGAGCAGAAATCTATTTCTTTAGAGCCGTGTCTTGCACATTGGAGGGACTAGTTTGTGCATCACCACCATTTTGTCATCTGTTCTGTAGAAGACTAAAAAAGAAAAAAAAAGAGCTAATTTTCAAGCTTGTCACTCCATTTATATTCATCAACACTTAAGAAAAATATTAAAAATCTGCCCAGTATATAAACAGATGGTAATCGTTTAACTTTCTTTTGGATTTAAAAACTTGTTATTAGTGTTTTTTGGCTCAGTAAAGTTTTTCTGGTAATTATCCATTATTTCTTTTTCATTCTGTCTTACAAAAAAAACCCAGAGCTGGACCGTGTCTCTGTACCTAGTGGAAAACACACTGCAGGTTTTACCACATTCCTGTTTAACAACAAAAGCGACTTTCACAGACCTACCTGCAACAGTCAAGAATCCTAAAAGACTGCGAAGCAAACCTCTTTTATCTTGAGAAATCAGAGTGATAGAAAGATAAGGGAGTCTTCACGTGTTTTGAAGGAATGAGTGAGTGAGTGAGTGAATGGATGAATGAAACAGTTTGACCTAAATGTGAAGCACCCTGGGTCCTAAGTGTTGTCTCTGTTTTCCCAAAGCAGAATTTAAGAAGAGGATTACCTCAGGTTCCTTACTTCAGTCTCTATGGAGACCAAGAAGGTGCTTATGAACATCCAGGCTCCAGCCTTTTCCTGAGGGTCCGAATGACTATGTCTTCAGTCATCTTCCACTCCACTCTCAGCAACAAGTGCGAGCTCCTATCCCCATGGTGCCAGTTGGTGGGATCCAAATGGTTCACTCCATACCGCCGGCCCTTTCCGGTTTACACCCTCCACCCACATTGCCTCTGCCAATGGAGGGCTCCGAGGAGAAGAGGGGAGCCTCAGGGGACTCCTTCGCCAAGGATCCCTACGCAGTTTCAAAGCAGCACGGGAAGCGGTCGCCTTACGCTCCCCAGTCATCTGGTCCACCTAGCACGCCGTCCTCTCCGCGGCTCTTGATGAAACAGAGCACTTCAGAAGACAGCCTGAATGCCACGGAGCGGGAACAGGAGGAAAACATACAGACTTGCACAAAAGCCATCGCCTCCCTCCGGATTGCCACAGAAGAGGCCGCTCTGCTTGGGGCAGATCAGTCAGCTCGGGGGCAGGCGCCTCATCAGAAACCCTTGGAAAGTGCACAGGCTAGCATTAGACACTTTAGTGGACCTGAGCCAGGTCAGCCCTGTACCTCAGCTACCCACCCTGACTTGCATGATGGCGAAAAGGACAATTTTGGTACATCCCAGACTGCATTCGCCCACTCCACGTTTTACAGCAAGAGTTGTCTGGATGACCAACAGTCGGGCTTTCAAGACAGCAAGGAATTACCTTCAAGCACAGAGGCAGGCAAGGAACCGGCTTCAGAAAAGAGTCAACTACATTGATCTAAGATGCATGGAGACTTTCATTTCCACATTTCCCCATTTGTTTTTGTTTTTGTTTTTCTAGAAATAGAGGTAATCAAGTTTATAGCATGCCTGTCCTAAGTTACTGGTAGTTTGCTATTATATATACTTTTGTTATATCAGAAGAATTAGGTAAATTAACAAGTCATCATGAGCCTGACCAAAACAAAATTTGAAATTAACCTATTGGGTCTGGTACTTTTAAAATTGTACAGATGTTTGTGCCTTTTCTTTACTTTGCTTATATTCTTATAAGCATTTTTTAGCAGTAATTTGTACATATTTTAGAATTTGTGTATCTGCTTTGTAATAAATGTAATTTCTTTCCTTTTTTGGACACTTGGATCTAAATGATGTAAAGCAAAACAGCATCAATATATATGTGAGGTTGCACTAAAACATATTTTTATATGATTAAAACTGAACAGCTTTTATGTACAGCTCTGATTCTGTAATACTAATATTTATTTACTTTGTTTCATAAATTGTACATTTTTTCTTAATGTTGTGGATTGCTTTTCTATGTGAAGCATGGGGTTTACTGTTGCGTAACTAGAACAAAAAATGTATATTGTAAACAAGATATTTAAACTAGAGTATCTTATTCTGCACTTATGCATTAGTTAAAAAAAAGATAAAAGATGTATCAGTCAGTTCTTAACTCTTGTAAATTTTTTTGTCTCTTGTTTGCTGGATTGACTATAACTTAAGTGCTGATTGTGATTTTAAACTGATAGTACCGTAAAGCATTAAAGTAAACAATGTGCTATTGTGAGTTTTTTCAAAGCTTTATAAATCAGTTATAAATAATATTAAAAGTATTTGGTCTTATGTGAACATGTTGATCTATATACTCAACTAAAAATATGGGAAAACATTCCGCCCCATGTAAATATGTACAAGTGCATCACTGGTACAATTTTATGTAACTCAGTTGGACACTAGGTTGCCGCAGACCTATGCTAGGGTGTCTTTAAAAATTAAAGTGACAGAGCACATGGACTGTGTTGAGCTTGGTTATCGGCCGGCCCGGTGGCTTGGCAGGCAGTGCTGTGCGCTGCCCATGGAGAAGACCTGGGCTTAGCAATCTCCTTGGTTCTTGCTGCACGAGATGGTGACTGGAACTAAGGCTACTACAGAGGGGTCGCGCTTGGATTGAGAGGTGGGTGTGGAAGCGGGGAAGGGCATGGAGACCTGCTCCTCAGCCTTTCTTGTCAGCCAGTCTGCAGGATAACAGGGTTGACATCAGCTCTGGGGGAAGCCACTTGACCCTACTGCAGAAGGGAAGAGTGTCAGACCCCTGGCTATCTCAGGGGGAATGGAAAGAAGCTTACCAGGGAAAAGAACTTGCGGGAGGATGCTGTCTTTTGTATATAACATTCAGAATGGGCTTTGGTTAGCGTTGACGATAGGCAGAGCCTTTGTTTGTAGGTTCCGAAGAGTGGAAGGAAGGGAAGGGGTACAACACATGGGCACACACAAACACGTGTGTGTGCGTGCACACACACACACACACAATCTGGGTTATCTTTGTGCTATATAGTGGATTATAATTCTGTGAAACCAAGTTTGTATATTGAATTACATTAAGGAGTGTTCTTTAAAAAGAGAAATAAATATACGATTACATGCTTGAGGTGTCTAGTTTTTATGTGTTGTTTGACATTTTGATTTCCCAATTTTGTTGCTGGAGAAATGTTGATGCTACCAACATGCCATCTGTGCTTTTCACTCCTAGGTTCTGCCCATCCCAGGCTGCTCAGAGTACGAATGCCTTGAACAAGTGAGAAGGCAGTCGTTAGCTTCAGCGTGTCACCTGATTAGAACAGAGAGTGGTCAGCACAGTGCGAGTTCTAGAAATGGACTCCTTAGAACCTGGACATGGGAATGGGTGTCTGAAAAGAGGCATGAAGAAATCAAATCATCATTTCCTCTCTGCTTCCCTCAGCATGCATACATGTCTGAAATTCTACTACCTGGGAAACATCCTGATTTTTGCTGAAATGACTGAAGGTAAAAACTAACTGAAACCAAACACCATAAAATATCCACAAATCGCAGTTCCTTTATTACAAAAGAGTAGAATCTTTTAAATAATGGAAGTAGCTCATTAAAAGTCAAAATCTATGGGTATTTCCATTCCAGAAATTTCAAATTGGTGGATTTACAACTTACCTATGATGTTTTATGAGCCAGGCTGTCTCTTTAAAGCTATGTTTTACAAAGGTGATTTAAAGGCCACCACGACCAGCCTAATATCCATCTCTCACAGAGAAAAATCCCTGAAACATTTAATTGCATAGGCTGATTTGTATGTTCTACTCCTCACTGGTGTGTGTGTGTGTGTGTGTGATCCCAGGTCAAATCAAATGCTTTGCTTCTTCCTCTGATTTATTGCATGTATTCACTTGCTCATAAAATAGTTTTTGAATGCCTACTATGAACTGGGTGCTATAATGTGCATTTAGGGTAGATAAGAGTATTCCTGCCATCAAGGAGACCAAATAAGGAAAAGAGATGATATGTGAGTAAATGTGTTCAGTATGCTATTAGTGCTAAAATAATGGTACATTTGATGTATTTTGCAATCGCAAAGGAGCAAGCACCCTGCTGAGAATGGAAGGAGGGATGAGGCAGGCTTCTTTGCAGAGGTGGTCCTGGAGCATTACCAACCAGGGTTCTTGGCCTTCTTAATCAATAGAAATTGCTGAGTTCAGACAAATCCTGGCCAAGTTTCATTGGGGACTCCTGCTGCAGCACAGAGGAGTGAAAAGAACCAACAGGTGCCTTTGCTTGTCCGCTTGCTGAGGGGAGCAAGCTGGTACCTTGTAGGAGGTGAGGGTGGGTAAGGGTCCAGGGGTCAGGCTGGAGTGGTGGCTTAGTTAGTTTGCCCACCCTTTCTGTGGTCATGTGCAGAGGGTATGCCCAGTACTCTGCTTTGGCTCCCAACTCCCTGCTTTTGTCCCAGCTCTTCAGAAGTGGCTGTTGGGCTTCTTGGTCTTTTTGCACCTTGTTCTCCATAATTTGTCCCAACTGTCTGCGCAGTTATTTTTAGTCCTTCATAACGTCATTGTATTTCGCTGCTCAAGGAGACGTTTGTTTAGGTGCAAGCACTGGAGCAAACAGTCCCAGGTCCCAGGTCTCATCCTAACAATTTATTGACTTATTCAATAAGTAAACTTCATCATGGACACTGGGACACTGTTCTCTGTGCTAGGTGCATGGTACTACACAAAACACAGCAGGTCCTTGCCTTCGTGGAGTTTACATTCCAGTAGAGGTGGGGTATAAAAGTGGAAAGTGGCATGTTAGATAATCGTGATCGTGTTGTGTAAGACTGAATGGAAGAAAAGCCATATGTAGCTGGCTGCCTGGGTCTATGACAAGGTGGATGTAGTTAAGCTGGAAAAGCAGGTCAAAACCAAGATCCTAATCTAGCCCAAAGAGCTCAGATCCAGCCCTGAAAGCACTGAGGAATGGAGCCAAGGGAAGATTGAAGCAAGAAAGTAGCACTGCTATTGTTAGTGTCATTGTTATTATTTAGAAATATATCAGTGTGGCAGCAAGGAAAATAATGAAGTTGAGAGGGAGTGGAGGCAGGGAGACCAACTGAGAATTATGAAGTCATGTTGTTTCCATGGAAATAGGGCAGCAACAATCCAGACAATGGGCTCATGGAGGTAGAAAGGACAGGTTTGCTTAATGAAAAGGAATTGTTCATAACCAGTGACTGATTTGGTGTCAGGGGGAGAGAGAGATGGAGGACCTAACCAGAATTTTAACCAGGGCAGTGGAAAGAGGTAGTCTTGTTCACCAAGAAAAAGCCTGGATTTCTAGTATATTTGGAGATGCAGATAAGGAAATGAGTTTCCCACTTCAGTTCATAAAGAATGTGATCTCAAGAAAGGCCCAAACTGGAGGCTGATTTGTCCCTTCTTGTCACTTAATGGTAGCTGAGCCCTGAACTGGATGAAATCCCTCAAGGTGTATGTGTTGGAGAGCTAGAAAGAGGAAGTTTGAAGACTCTCATAGGAGAGATGTTAATTCATGACATGGGATGTCTCAGGGCATCAGGGCTTACTCTTCTTATGGAACTCTATTTGTAAAGGGATGTGCTCAGTTGCTCAGTCATGTTCAACTCTTTGTGACCCCATGAACTGTACCCCTTCAGGCTCCTTTGTCCATGGGATTTTTCAAGCAAGAAGACGAGTGTGTTCCCATTTCCTTCTCCAAGGTGAAAGGGATGGACTGTAGTGTATTTCCCAATTCAACTCAAGCCCAGTCACATTGTCAGACCCGGTTACCAGAGAGTATATACTGAGTCTCATAGCACAGTGACTTAGCTTCACTAAGTCACTTCAGTGGTGTCCACCTCTGTGCGACGCCATAGAAAGCAGTCCACCAGGCTCCCCTATCCCTGGGATTCTCCAGGCAAGAACACTGGAGTGAGTTGCCATTTTCTTCTCCAATGCATGAAAGTGAAAAGTGAAAGTGAAGTCACTCAGTCGTGCCCAACTTTTCACGACCCCATGGACTGCAGCCAAACAGGCTCCTCCATCCATGGGATTTTCCAGGCAAGAGTACTGGATGGAGTAGGGTGCCATTGCACAGCATAACATCTCAAATTGTACTTGAGATGTGGCTGGTCCAAAGTGTTAAGTGCTATAAATATAAAGTACATGCCAGACTTTGAAGACATGGCAAAAGGAGGAGGCCACATGTCTTTTACAGTTTTCCATATGAGTAGTGTGTTGACATGATTGGATATTGTAAATTAAACAAATTGTTATTAAAACTGATGGCTCACATTTCCTTTTCTAAATGTTGGTCCAGAAAATTGAAAATTGTATATATGTCTTGTTGTGTTTCTATTGAATGATGGTGAAGAGAGGAGAGATCTGAGGAGATAAGAGAGGAGAATGAGCTTAGCTTGGAGGCTATTTAAATCATAGATGATGGTAGCTTGAAATACTGTGGTAGTTGTCAGGATAGAGAAAAGCAACATGGGGTCGCAAAGAGTCGGACACGACTGAGCGACTGAACTGAACTGAACTGAATATACATAAAACAAAATAGACATATTATTTTTCTATGGAAAAGTAAGATCTGAGTAGCAAGAAACAATTTTTTTCTAGATGTATTTCTTATTGTAGTATACTTTCGTTGACTAGATAATGTAATATGGCTCAAAAACTAGCAGTTCAAAAATATATGCAACAAAAGGTATTCTTCCCATATTTCCCCCCAAATTGTCCAGTTTCTATACGCATCCAATAGGTAACCTCTGCTTAAGTGTCTCATATGTCATTTTAGACTGTCTTTATGAATATGGAAGCTTTAGATTTTTTTTTTCTTTTTTTTGGCAACAGCATGAGCTTCTTTTGGTTTAGGATGGGAGGAAAGATGATAGGAACTAACCCTTCTAGCAATGACATAACATTCCCAGGGTGGCACGTGCCTTAGTGCATCAGACAGAAAAGGGCTGGAGTTAGAGATCACAGAAAAACAAAGTGAAAGAGGAAAATGAAAGGATAATAGGAAGAAGGCAGGAATCTATCTTGCTTCTATCCAGGGAAAGGGTCCCAGTCCAAGGGTGCCAGGAAGTGACTGATGGATGTGCTCACCTGCAAAGAGGCTCCCACCTTAGCCCAGGCTGAGGCATTACATGTCTTAGGCCCCCTAAACATGCGTCACGTTGCTCACAATGAAGGCCCAAGGTCAGCAGGGTGGTGTGAGCCTACTGCACCGTGTTCATTCACCCGAGGGCCAGGAAAGCAAGTGCTGCAGAAATTTTTTTTCTGGGTGGAACTCAGCAGTCCATCTGTAGCCTGAGACTGGAGAAAGGTCTATAACAACCCCTAAATGAGAGGTTATATCTGTTACCGTTGCACTTTTGAGGAGCCTGCTGAGGGTGAACACCCGGAGGAGTGCAGAATACGGGTGTTCAGTGCAGAATATAAGTGTTCAGTGCAGAACACGGGTCTTCAGGCATCCGTTTCCATCACTTTGCAATGTGCAGTTGGAACACTTGACCTAATGAGTATCCTCTGAGGTCAGCCTTCAGCTAATTAACTTGGTCTTTGACATCTGAGTTGACATACTTTGTCAGAAAATTCTTGGAATTTAGGAAGATTTGTTTATAAATGGTTGGCCTGATTTTTTTAACATTGTATTTTATAAACACAGACACACACACATACACACAATCTCTTACAAAACAGCAGTGAATTGGAAGGCAGATTTGTGTCTGAGATGTGCAGTTCTTTCCATCAGCCCTCAGCTATTCCAAAATAATTCAAGAAATCTAGTTTGAATTTCAAAGATGTTTCTAAACCTATGTTTTTGCTTCATTTTGTTATCCTAAAAATTCTCTTAACTTTCCTTGACTTTTTTTCCTGTGTAATTGTTTTCATGTGCTTCTATTCCTTAAATCTGCCAAGTAATACTCAGAAAGCTCTATGTTTTGATCAGTCCCAGAAGAGCCACTCAACAGCAAATGCATTAGAGTCGTGGCTTTGTTTTCTCTTCTTTTCTTTCTTCATTCATTTTATGCTGAGTTTCACTGGGTGTCCTCACCAAAAAAACTGGATGAAGGGACAGATGCCATTGACGTTTAGCTTGTTTGTATCTATCAAAGCTATTTTAGGATTTAAATAATTAGTTCTATGAGTCAGACATATGCAGAAGAAGAAAGATGTGCTACATAGTGAGAGTTTAAAAGTTTATGATGTTTCAGCAAAACAAAACTTGAACAGAATCTCAAATGTGATTCTTGTCTCTGAATTGTTGATCACATACTCTATTCATGTGCAAAATGATGTCAACATAACAAAAGTCATTGCAACGTGATTTTTCTAGCAAAAGATTAGAAAAACTTAAACACCTCTAGGAGACTGTTAACAAACTGTGGTACCTCAGTAAAACAAAATAGATTAGATGGTTGAAAAAAAAACATAATAATGTCCAAACTACATTGTTGATAGAAAATTCTAGGTATCTACTATGCTCCAGGGTCTTGAAAAAGTGGAAGAAAGTTTTTGTGATCTAGAGGATGTCATGGTTTACTGGAGAGATGCAAAATCAGGATGAGTGAGATATGAGGGTGATGCAATGGAATTAGTAACTTCTGGGAAAAGGGAAAAGGCTGGGTCACTGTCCTAGTCAGTTCAAGCTGCAATAAAAATACCATAGACTGTATGGCTTAAACAACAGAAATTGATATTTTCTTGGTTCTTCAGGCTGAGAAGTCAAAGCACCAGTGGACTGGATTCTGGTGAGAGCCTTAATGGATTCCTCCCTTGGTGGAGGGGAAGAAGAAATCTTGCTGGCGTCTCTTCCTATAGAAGTGCTAATCTCATTCGTGAGGGCTCTACTCTCATGACCTAATCGCCTGTCAAAGATTCCACCTCCTCTGGAGTTAGGATTTCAACATAGGAATTTTGGAGGGACACAAACACTCTGTCCACAAGGTTTTATGAAGCAGAGGATCCTTGAGTTGGATCTGGCAGAGGGAGAAGCACACCAGGTTGGCAAGGTGTGGAGGGACTTGGTCTCAGAGGTGCTGAATGGCAGGTCTGGCAGATTTGCGGGCTGCAGGCGCCCACGTGGTCCGAGCGCACGCTGTTCAGCGCAGCTCTCTGTTGCCTCAACGGTCCAAAGCTGCAGAGCAAAGCCACGTGCCTATAACCCCTGTCCTAGACCAGCTGTGAAGGATGGGATAGCTCATTCGTCATAGATGTTTTGCGTTAATTTCTATTTTTTTATAGAATTCCACTAAGATATTACTTTTATTCTGATTACTGCACTTTAGGGGTGCCTCATTAAATTTCTGCACAGGGGAGTGCCTCCTTCTCACCCATCTAGCTCCAGGATCTCTGTTGCCTCAACGGTCCAAAGCTGCAGAGCAAAGCCACGTGCCTATAACCCCTGTCCTAGACCAGCTGTGAAGGATGGGATAGCTCATTCGTCATAGATGTTTTGCGTTAATTTCTATTTTTTTATAGAATTCCACTAAGATATTACTTTTATTCTGATTACTGCACTTTAGGAGTGCCTCATTAAATTTCTGCACAGGGGAGTGCCTCCTTCTTCTCACCCATCTAGCTCCAGGGTATGTTTTACCTTGAGCTCTATACTAATGATTCTATAACAACAGGACCTGCTTCTCCTTAACAGGAACCTTCTGACCAATCTTACTATCTTAATACTGAAGTTGGGGGAGTGGGTCTAGTAAGACCTTTCTATTGTTAGTAACCAACTGAAGAAGTATATAAAGCCCCACACCAACTAGTGAGTGGGGCACTCTCTGCCCCCTTCTGGAGTCTGTGTCAGAAGCTTTCTCTATTTCTCTTGCCCTGGAGTAAAACTGCTACACAAATTTTGAGTGATCTAGCCTAGTCTCTGACCCTGAATTGAAATTCTCTCCTCAGAGGCCATGAATTGTAAGCTATCAGCCCCGCCTCTGAGACAATCACAGGGCAGGGAGGCCCCCATTCCTCACTGGATGGGAACTTCCTCCTTCTAATCCCTTCTCCCTTCAGGCTACACTTAGTAACTGTTGGAGGGGGTGCTAAGGAGAGAAAAGCCAGCTAGGCTTGCCCACCTCATTCCCTGGAGGCTTCTAAGCTTATAGCAGGGCTTAGCCAAAGGAGGGGTAAAACCCTAAGTGTGAACTGTCCTTGTTCACTCACTGAGCCCTGTTTCACTCTGTGATCCCAGGGACTATGCCATGTCAGGCTTTCCTGTCTTTCACCATCTCCCGGAGCTTGCTCAAACTCAGGTCCACTGAATCAGTGATGCCATCCAACCATCTCATCCTCTGTCATCCCCTTCTCCTCCTACCTCCAATCTTTCCCAGCGTCAGGGTCTTTTCCAATGAGCTGACTCTTCACATCCTGTGGCCAAAGTATTGGAGGTTGTTTTTTTTTTTTTTTCCTTTTCCTCTTTCTTTCTCTTCCCATGACCATGAGAAACCTGGATATTTTGCTTATTGAAAGGAGGCTCTGCTTGTGTCTGTATGTGAGCTTCCAGAAAGACCTCAAGCTCAGCTGTGGGGAGTAGGCTGCCTGGACAGCCTCTCACTGCTGAGCTGACAGTTCCACCTCAGCCTTCTAGACTCTTCTCAGTGGTCCCATCAGGGACTAAGGCGGTGGCCAGGGACTTGATCATTTTCCACTCTCCCCGACCACTTTAACAAGCAGTCTTTGCTGCTGCCGAGCTCCCGGTGGGAGTGGAGAGAACTTTCAGACCTCTTTCCAGGTCTGACCACTTCGCTTCCATCTCTTTCCCCTGCTCACTCCGCTCCCGACCCATGGCCCCTTGGTGTCCTCTAGCACCTGAGGGATGCTGTTATCTCAGTGCCTGGGACTCACTATTTTCTGCATGGCTTTCTGTCCCCAAATGTCTGCATGTTGACAGAATCATAAGTCTCCTTAGCCAGGCTCCTCTGCCAAGCTCTCTTTATAAAAATGACAACTGTTCCCTCATCTACCCACCCACTCCTGTACTTCTTGCTCAGCCCTGTTTATTTTGTTCCTCAACACATACATCTCTAATTTCTATTATGTTGATCATCTTTTTCCATTAGAATATAAGCCTCATGAAGGCAAGAACTTGCTCATTTTGCTTCTGGGTTTTCCGGTTCCCAGAGTGGGGCCTGGGGCAGCATGAGCATCCAGTGAACACCAGAACAGAAGTACTGTGAAGTACCTAAAGTTCAGATGCTCAGGAACACCAAACTTGATTATAAGTTAAACTTTCCATCAGGTTTTTGTTATTATGTAAACACTCTCATAAGCCCCAGTTCTTCATAAACTCTGTATGTATGGAATCACTCAACATAAATACTTGTATTAAACACATGGCTTGTGTGCACACCGGTTGAGCCCATTTACAGCACCACCCGCCACGTGGCTGCTCAGCCGTGGTCCCCCAGCTGGTAAGTAGTATTGTTTGTCTTGTATCTACAGTCTCAGTTCAGAGTGTTTTCATTTCTCCATGGACACCAAATGTTCAAGTTGGCTCTAAAAACACTTTTGCTTATTTTCCTTCCAAATTAGTTAAACAACTGAGATTTTACGAGGTTTTCTTTCCTTCTCTTAGTTATCTAATTCTTTTCAAGAACATGACCCTCAAGGAGAGTACACATAAAATATTGTTATAAAGACTGTTGATTTGACTCATGAAATCGCACTGGCATTTCAGAGGGTAGAAAACACTGTTAAAGGACTGTTGTGGCAGAATTCTTATTCTGTGGGTTGAATTCACCTGTCATTTTCCTTCTGATTCTAAGCACTCCAGAAAGTCATATCATAGTTTATATATTTTATATTAGATATATTGTATATTACATGCCATATATACATATATATTTAGATATATTATTCTATATATCATATGATTGTTTAAAAAGTGTTTTATTATGGAAAGTGTAAAATATATATAAAGTAGACAAAATAGTATAAGGAATGCCACAAAGGATGATGATGGTTGGATGGCATCATTGACTCAATGGGCATGAGTCTGAGCAAACTCAGGAGATAGTGAAGGACAGGGAAGCCTGGCGTGCTGCAGTCCATAGGGTCGCAAAGAGTCGGACACGACTGAACAGCTGAACAACAACAACAATGGTACTTGTCACCTAGCTTTCATAATTATCAACTCCTATTCCTATTTCAACATAACTGTCAGCTCAATAATCCTATTTCATCTATACATTCATGTACTTTCTCTTCTCCAGATTATTTTGAAGAAAATTCCAAGCATCACATTATTTCACATGTAAATACTTTGAAAGACAAGGCCTCCTCTTATAAGATAATTATAAACCTTTAAACAAATTTAATTCTTGAAGACCAAAGGGAAATTATTGATGATCAAATTTTAACATTGGGAAAATCACAGTTTTACTGGATTTTTTTTGCTGTTCATTATCTATATTAAGTTTTTAAAAAACTGGACAAGCATCATTTTGCACAAACCATGTAATGTCTGACTGGAAGTGTCTAAACAGGGATAATAATCATAACTTCCTTCTATGAAAATAAAAACAGAAGCATCAGAGAAATATTTAAGCATCAGATTAACATTTCTTTAATCTTCTGATTTTATCTTAAGATGAAAATATATCTTGCATTCCATGTATATATTCCTACTTCATTATGCACAGGCTTAAGAAAAGACATGGTAAACAAAACAGCTACAAGTCTTCCTTGACTCCCTGCTGTTTCCCTAGTTCTTACCTGTGCCATTCGTTTGGCATATAGCAGAGGCTCAGTAGATACCTATTGAAAGAATAAATTACTTTAGCAATGTAAGTTAAGGATTGCACGTCATAGTTGAAACTCTTTAATAAAAAGTACAAACTACTGGAGCATGGCAGTATTGCTAACTCCAGCAAACACCAGCCTAGATGCCTTCCTCTCCTTTTTCCTCCTTTTTCTTTGTTCTTTCCTCTTTTTTCTTCAAGCAATTCCATATGATCTAGCTCCTCATTTACACTGTCTTAGTCTTTGAAATCTTTAATGTGTTGCCTGACTTGGTATTTCACATTCATTTTCTTTTTTTTTTTTTTTAATTTTAATTTTTTTTTTTTGGCTG
>SJYC01036749.1:0-25939 GCA_006408675.1 Madoqua kirkii | reverse complement strand
ACAATCTTGATTCCAGCTTGTGTTTCTTCCAGTCCAGCGTTTCTCATGATGTACACTGCATAGAAGTTAAATCAGCAGGGTGACAATATACAGCCTTGACGTACTTCTTTTCCTATGTGGAACCAGGAACTGTTGTTTCATGTGCAGTTCTAACTGTTGCTCCCTGACCTGCATACAGATTTCTCAAGAGGCAGGTCAGGTTGTCTGGTATTCCCATCTCTTTCAGAATTTTCCACAGTTTATTGTGATCCACACAGTCAAAGGCTTTGGCATAGTCAATAAAGCAGAAATAGATGTTTTTCTGGAACTCTCTTGCTTTTTCCATGATCTAGTGGATGTTGGCAATTTGATGTCTAGTTCCTCTGCCTTTCCTAAAACCAGCTTGAACATTAGGGAGTTCATGGTTCATGTGTTGCTGAAGCCTGGCCCCAATATATCAAAGCATTTTTTCTGTTACCAGTTGAATTACATGCGGTTGAATTTAATCCCATGCAAGTTTATGCAAGTTTTGTGGATTACTGAAGTTGCATAATTTAAATGTCCCATAACACTATGAAGTATGAGTACAAAAAGGGAGAGTACTTATGACGACAAAGTTAAGTGCTTTAGAAAGACTTAATAAAGATGAGTCACTAAAATTTGTCATTGAATTATGTGTGGTTGATACAACTATAAAAGAGTCAAAAAAGAAAATAAAAACTAAAAATGATTCTGCCCTCCAACTGATTCTTGAATGTCTTTGAATTCTCACTCTTCTTTAAAGAAAGTTGGAATTTTAGTTTATTATGGTTGGGTTTTATTTAAGCTACCTGATTTGATTTCTAACAACAGACTCATACTCAAAAGAAAGATGGTACATTTCCATACTCTAAAAGAAGATAAATGTATGAACATTAAACCAAGTTAAAAGGAAATATTTAAAGGTATAATTATTAACTTTTATTATCCTTTGACTTTTTAAAATTAACCAATCAACTACTAGTTCTGGTTGCATTATATAAGACAACTTACTGCGTATTGTGTTCTTGCCTGGAGAATCCTAGGGACGGGGAAGCCTGGCGGGCTGCCATCTATGGGGTTGCACAGATGTCTCTTATACACATCTTAAAGATCTATTCCATCCCCAATTTGTCTTTAAAACAGATTCTAGATTCATATAAATCATAAATCTAAATAGATCTTTCACTTTCATGAATGTCTCCTCTGGAAAAAAGAAAAAAAATGAGTATCTCCTCTGGAGGGACATTAGCAAGTTGTCCAGAACTGTCCTACACACTGCTGGGACCCCAGCATCCCAGAAACTGGTCTAATAAATGTCACTGTTACACTGCAGTCATGATATCCTGCAATTATAGCAAGAGGATTATTTATTATTAAACTCAACTGTTAAATTGTTAATTTTGGTATTGGTATTTTTCACCCTTATAATTGTTGTTGTTGTTGTTTAGTTGCTCAGTCATGTCTGACTCTTTGTGACCCTATGACTATAGCCCACCAGGCTTCTCTGTCCATGGGATTTCCCAGGCAAGAACACTGGAGTAGGTTGCCATTTCCTTCTCCAGAGGATCTTCCTGACCCAGAGGTTGAACCCACATCTCCCATATAATTCTTGAATGCCTCAATAAGTTATTGAAAGTCTGTTTCTGATAACACCAGCAGTCTGGATCACCTGTAAATCTAATTCTATTATCTGTGTTTTGTTTTCTCCTCTTGTTGTTTTTGATCCTTTGTTTGTGTCCTTTTACCTCTTTGGAATTTCTTTGATTGAATGCTGACTATTGAGCATGAAAAAATGCAGAAGTAATCTCCATTAAGAGGATTTAGTTTTCTTTTTTCTTTTTTTTATTTTATTTTTACTTTATTCTACTTTACAATACTGTATTGGTAAGCTGACAATTGAAGTAAGAGTAAATCAACCTATTCCATAGAGACTGAGGTATAAGGATGCCATTTAGTCTTACAAACGGTGGACTGTTCCCAGTTTTCATTTACTACTAGAGTAACTCTTCTGGGATTTCACAGTTTCTTGGAAGAATCTCAACTCAAATTTTTATCTTCGTAATCTGATTGTCAAAAGCTTTCTTAAACTCTTTACCCTCTTATCAACTTTCTTCTCTCTGTATTCTCTTCCCTTTATCCAGTGAGCCATTTAAGATTTCAGGAGTGTCTTTAGGACAATAATCACGTGGAATCCTGAGTTCACTTAGCTGTGATTCTCTTTTCTCTGCTATCTGGTGTCTTAACGTCCTTTTTGGTGGTGTTAGAATCTCGTTTTTGCTTTCTTCATCACTCTGAAATTGGAAAAGCTCTTCACCATGGCTTACTGCCTTTACTGCCCTTCTCTGTGAAATGGCAAATACATTTGAAAAATGTTAGGTGAATAGTGGCAGGAAATATTCCATTTCCTCTTGTTTCTCCTTTATCTCTGATTTTAGCTCCACAAATCCTAGCTACCTTTACTTTTGTTTTTCAGCCCTTATTGTCTCCAGTAAGAAATTTAGTCTAGAACAAGCTATCATAGTCTTATATCAGAGGACTGCCTTTCACTTAATTTAGAATGAATTGGTATGATTAAATATCACAGAGTCTATCTGCATGTGAATTTAAGAAAAACATTCATGCATATCTTAGATGTATATTTATAGACTGAAAAATAAAGTTATCACTATTTTAAAATTTTGAGAAGTTGTTTAAAGTTTGCCTACTACTTAAATATACATATTACTTATTCAGTGAATCAGTTAAAGACTTTTTATTTTACCCTTAAGAATTTCCAATATGTTTAGGGACAGAAACCACCGTGTATTTTGTTTTCCCTTACTTTCTAACATTTTCAACACATCATCAAGCTCATCAAGTTCATTATTTCAACCATTATCTTCATAGTTTCATCTATAAGCTACAAATGATGCAGTCTTGTGTTTAAAATACTACTTAAAATAGTATACAAGTGAAAATAAGTTTATGTATAGTTGTTCTGTCTGAGCAAGGATAGATGTTCATGTTTACATGTGTTTTATATGTGCATACTTTTCTTCATGTTTAAAATCTTAAAGCATATTGCTTAAGCTGCTTAACTCTTTGGGAAATTTAATAAAATTTAAGCATTCTTAGGTTTGAAGCCTTAAAAGAAACCTCTGTATCTTTTTAAAGTGGCTTTCCCTGGTGGTGCAGAGGTTAAAGCGTCTGCCTGCAATGCGGGAGACCTGGGTTCAGTCCCTGGGTCAGGAAGATCCCCTGGAGAAGGAAATGTCAACCCACTCCAGTACTCTTGCCTGGAGAATCCCATGGACAGAGGAGCTTGGTGGGCTGCAGTCCACGGGGTTGCAAAGAGTCGGACACAACTGAGCGACTTCACTTCACTTTTATAAACGTTATAAATATCATGTATAGCAATATATTATTTAATAGTGATGCTTACATATACACTTTCTACATATAACTTTTATATTTTAACCATTTCTGTTAAACTTAATTTTTTTTTAAATACTCTGTTTTTGGTTTTGGCTGTGCTGCACGACTTGTGAGACCTTAGTTCCCTGACCAGGGATTGAAGTTGGGGCCACAACAGTGAAAGTGCAGAGTCTTAAAAAAAAGAAGAACTTTATTTATTTTAATTGGAGGTTAATTACTTTACAATATTGTATCGGTTTTGCCATACAGCATGTATCCACCACAGGTATACACATGTTCCCCATCCTGAATCCCTCTCCCTCCTCCCTTCCTATACCATCCCTAGTCCTAACTACTGATCCACCAGGGAACTACCTAAACTTTTTTAAAGAAAAATATATAATGCCAGAATCTATTCAAAGTATCAAAAGGAAAGAACTTCCCTAAGTGAAAACAAATACAATGATTTTATAGCATTATATTCATTAAAAGTTATAGTATAGAAAGCATAAGGTTTGAGAAAGTGTAGTGTTAATTTTTTCAAATGTATGTTCGTTTCATCTTTTTTCAGAAAACATCTGCCACATTCAAACGGTAAATATACTTACTGAGCCAAGCACACCAGCCCTTTTTCTCTTTCTATATTAAATTTCAAATAGTTTATTACTGTTAATAATCCAATTTGGAAAACCATGAAACTTGCTTCTATAATAAAAGGTTATCACGTCAGCTGCCTTTTAATGTGGTTGTAAAAGTAGACCCATTCTGATTGAGTCATCAGAGCTTTCAGGATTTATTTCCATAGTTTCACAGTAGCAGAATCCCTGGAGCTCAGAGTCATGGGTTTCCCAGAGCTTAGTTTCACATTAATGTGTATGTCTGTGCTGTTTTATTTTTAATGGTAAGACCAAATACATTGAGAGCCCAAGCAATCATTTGAAAATGACACTTCAGGAAATGTGACCCAAGGAATGCACTCACTGATTACACATGTGAAATTCTCCCCTCAACTCCAAAAGTAGAAAAAGTCTCTTTTTTAATTTCCTAGTTAACTGCCAAAGAAACTGCTTACAGATTGCTGTAATCTGTGTCACCATATATATTCAACTCATGCAATCACCATAATAAAGAAGGGATCATAAGATAAATTTTTAACTAATTTTATTATAGTTGCTTTACAGGATTGTGTTAGTTTCTGTTGTACAGCAAAGTGAATCAGCCATACATATACATATATTCCCTCCTGTTTGAATTTCCCTCACATTCAGATCTCCCCAGAGCACTGAGTTCCCTGTGCTAGACAGTAGCTTCCCATTGGTTACCTGTTCCGTATATAGTGTACGTGTCAATCCCAGTCTCCCAACTCCTCCCACTCTCCCTTCTCCTTGAGTATCCCTATGTTTGTTCTCTGAATCTGTGTCTCTATTTCTGCTTTGCAAATAAGGTCACCTGTACCATTTTTCTAGATTACACATATACCCGGTAATATATGATATTTGGTTTTCTCTTTATGACTTCCTTCACTCTATATGATACCCTCTCAGTCCATCCATGTCTCTGCAAATAACCCAATATCTTTCTTTGTTTATGGACTGATATCCAGTCCATTGGATAGATGTGCCACATCTTTATCCATTCCTCTGGTGATGGATGCTTAAGTTGCTCCCTTGTCCTGGCTGTTGTAAATAGTGTTGCTGTGAACGGAGTGGTGCATGTATCTTTTTGAATTATGGCATTTTCTGGATATGTGCCCAAGAGTGGGATTACTGGATAATATGGTAGTTATGTATTTAGTTTTTTAAGGAACCTCCATACTCCTCTCCATGGTGGCTGTATCAGTCCACATGCCCACCAACGGTGCATGAGGGTTCCCTTTTCTCCACATTTACTCCCGCATTCAGTTTGTAGAATTTTTTGAATGGGGCTTAGCGTTTGAAACTGTATTGAACGTCTTTACTCCTTAATCTCTAAGAACTGCTTCCCTGGATAAATCTTTGATGTGAGGACTTTCCAAGTGACTCTCTTTCATCTGCTAGCTTTTTCCTGGCAAAAGTCAATGTAGGCTGCCGTCTCTTTTAATCTGTTTTCTTCAGAGAGAGGAGCAAAAGAAAAAAAGAATCTAGGATCTTAAGTGCCCCCTGCAGTGCTATTACTCTGCTTTCTCTATCTTCATTTCATTTTTATGGTCATTTCTCTCTGCTTCCCAGTACGGCACTCTGAGTGAGTTGCTGGCCTCCATCCTGGTGCTGTGCTTTCTCTCATTTTTCAATCACTCTACTTCCTTCTGGAGTAGGTCGTCAAGTATCTCTGCGTCTTTCTTTCTCCTTCCTCTCACCTCTGCAGGCTGGGTGTCTGTTCCATTCCTCTCTAACCCGGTGCCTCAGAGTCCATTGTTTTGCACGTGGTTAAGACACGGCAGCCACATTTTAACAAACGCAGCCTCAACTTCTCTGTAAGCACTGGCCGCCTCTCATCTCTGGCTGTTATTCACGCTGACGTTCCTCTCTCTTCTTCCTGCCCGTTTGTAGCTCTTTCCTTTCCTGAAAGTGAATGTTTCAAAGCTTTCATCTTCAGGTCCTGTTCTCTCTGCACATTACCCCTCAGTATGCCTTTCCACGTCCACACTTCCTCCTCTTTACAGCTCTGGTGTGGACTGTCTGCTGTGTCACTCTTTTAATTTTTTCTGACTGTCCCATGTCTTTACCTACAGGGCTCACTGGGCTTTCAAATGCAGTTGTGCCCAAAAGAGTTTATGAAGATCACTGAACGTTTTATCTCGTCTTCTCTCTGTGAAAGGCATCATCACTTTCTCTGATACCGAGGCCACCTTAGATCACATCAGATCAGTCGCTCAGTCGTGTCCGACTCTTTGCGACCCCATGAACTGCAGCACTCCAGACCCCTCTGTTCATTACCATGTCTTGGAGTTCACCCAGACTCACGTCTGTCTAGTCCGTGATACCATCCAGCCATCTCATCCTCGGTCGTCCCCTTCTCTTCCTGCCTCCAATCCCTCCCAGAATCAGAGTCAACTCTTTGCAGGAGGTGGCCAAAGTACTGGAGTTTCAGCTTCAGCATCATTCTTTCCAAAGAAATCCCAGGGCTAATCTCCTTCAGAATAGACTGGTTGGATATCCTTGGAGACCAAGGGACTCTCAAGAGTCTTCTCCAACACCATAGTTCAAAAGTATCAATTCTTCAGTGCTCAGCTTTCTTCACAGTCCAACTCTCACATCCATACATGACCACAGGAAAAACCATAGCCTTGACTAGACGGACCTTAGTCAGAAATGTAATGTCTCTGCTTTTGAATATACTATCTAGGTTGGTCATAACTTTTCTTCCAAGGAGTAAGCATCTTTTAACTTCATGGCTGCAGTCACCATCTGCAGTGATTTTGAAGCTCCTCAAAAAATAAAGTCTAACACTATTTCCACTGTTTCCCCATCTATTTCCCATGAAGTGATGGGACCAGATGCCATGATCTTCGTTTTCTGAATGTTGAGCTTTAAGCCAACTTTTTCACTCTCTTCTTTCACCTTCATCAAGAGGCCCTTTAGCTCCTCTTCACTTTCTGCCATAAGGGTGGTATCTTCTGCATATCTGAGGTTATTGATATTTCTCCCGGCAATCATGATTCCAGCTTGTGTTTCTTCCAGTCCAGCGTTTCTCATGATGTACTCTGCATAGAAGTTAAAACACTGTTTCCCCATCTATTTCCCATGAAGTGATGGGACCAGATGCCATGATCTTCGTTTGCTGAATGTTGAGCTTTAAGCCAACTTTTTCACTCTCTTCTTTCACCTTCATCAAGAGGCGCTTTAGCTCCTCTTCACTTTCTGTCATAACGGTGGTGTCATCTGCATATCTGAGGTGATTGATATTTCTCCCGACAATCTTGATTCCAGCTTGTGTTTCTTCCAGTCCAGCGTTTCTCATGATGTACACTGCATAGAAGTTAAATCAGCAGGGTGACAATATACAGCCTTGACGTACTTCTTTTCCTATGTGGAACCAGGAACTGTTGTTTCATGTGCAGTTCTAACTGTTGCTCCCTGACCTGCATACAGATTTCTCAAGAGGCAGGTCAGGTTGTCTGGTATTCCCATCTCTTTCAGAATTTTCCACAGTTTATTGTGATCCACACAGTCAAAGGCTTTGGCATAGTCAATAAAGCAGAAATAGATGTTTTTCTGGAACTCTCTTGCTTTTTCCATGATCTAGTGGATGTTGGCAATTTGATGTCTAGTTCCTCTGCCTTTCCTAAAACCAGCTTGAACATTAGGGAGTTCATGGTTCATGTGTTGCTGAAGCCTGGCCCCAATATATCAAAGCATTTTTTCTGTTACCAGTTGAATTACATGCGGTTGAATTTAATCCCATGCAAGTTTATGCAAGTTTTGTGGATTATTGAAGTTACATAATTTAAATGTCCCATAACACTATGAAGTATGAGTACAAAAAGGGAGAGTACTTATGACGACAAAGTTAAGTGCTTTAGAAAGACTTAATAAAGATGAGTCACTAAAATTTGTCATTGAATTATGTGTGGTTGATACAACTATAAAAGAGTCAAAAAAGAAAATAAAAACTAAAAATGATTCTGCCCTCCAACTGATTCTTGAATGTCTTTGAATTCTCACTCTTCTTTAAAGAAAGTTGGAATTTTAGTTTATTATGGTTGGGTTTTATTTAAGCTACCTGATTTGATTTCTAACAACAGACTCATACTCAAAAGAAAGATGGTACATTTCCATACTCTAAAAGAAGATAAATGTATGAACATTAAACCAAGTTAAAAGGAAATATTTAAAGGTATAATTATTAACTTTTATTATCCTTTGACTTTTTAAAATTAACCAATCAACTACTAGTTCTGGTTGCATTATATAAGACAACTTACTGCGTATTGTGTTCTTGCCTGGAGAATCCTAGGGACGGGGAAGCCTGGCGGGCTGCCATCTATGGGGTTGCACAGAGTCGGACACGACTGAAGCGACTTAGCAGCAGCAGTAGCAGCAGCAGCAGCAGAGTTTGGTATAAAAGAACCAAACCACAAGAACCGATAATGGAGTATTCAAAAATAGAGCAAATTATATAGATATAGATCATCATTTGTTTCTCTCTATAACATTGGGGGTCCAGGATTAAAAAATAACATCTTTCATCTTTGAAAGTAAAAGTCTAAGGAGAAAAAAAGCAGTGTCTAAGGAAAAAGCAAAGTCTAAGGAGATTCCAAAATAAATACTTATTAACTGTTTTCTAACAACCTCTTTTTTCATATTACTCATTCTCTTTTTCCCGAGATGGACAGGAGAGATTAATTAACTGCACCCTTAATTTTAAAATGCAAACATCACCACAGAAACCTCCTTTTTGCATTCTTTATCCATGAGCGAGATCTCAGAATTAAAATATCTATTTTGAGGCCAACCGGTAACTATAAACTCCGGTGTAAACAAATCCTGCTTGGTGGGGAAAGATGGCAAGAATGAGCAGGAGTGGTATTTTGGAATGCCTGTTTCTTTCTTTCCAAACTTATACCAGGAAGACTTGCCAATTGTTTAGGTACACTATGCACCATTCAAAATTCTGGACATGGACATATTTAGGATAAGTTATATCAGAATGCTCCTCTTTCATTTTTATTTTCTGTAGAGTTCCAGGAAAAAAAGTTTCTTTCTTTCTTTTTTTTTTTTTAGTCATATTAAATAAGGTGTCAAAAATTTCTAAGGAATGTAAACCTTGGAAAGTATAGAAGGCCCCAGAGCCAACCCTTATACTTCTTGCCATCTCACCTCCTACCAAGAAAAGTATAGCATTGCTTCCAGATTTGGTGGACTCTGCACTGGAGGACCCTCCTGAGAAGGTGGCAGGGAGAGAGTCGGAGTTTGAAGGAACGGCACTTGCCGGGTATTTGTAAGATTCAAAATATTAGTCCTGCTCTTAGAAGGAATAGAAACAAGCCATCATCCTTGCCACCATCAAGCAAGATCTCTGTTAAATTGTGTGAAAAATGAAAGTGTTAATTACTGAATTATATCTGATTCTTTGTGATGAACTACAGTCCACCAGGCTCCTCTGTCCATAGAATTCTCTAGGCAAGAATATTGGAGTGGGTTGCCATTCCCTTCTCCATGGGATCTTCCTGCCCAAGGGGTCCAACTCAGATCTCTTGCATTGCAGGCAGATCCTTTACCATCTAAGCCACCAGGGAAGCCTGTGGTGGGTTTTCAAGGCACAGTTGTGTAACATAGAACTCTTACTGCTTGTCTCTGTGCATTTCTGTCTGACTCAAGATTTAGAACAGGGCTGACAGTATGAAGCATGTGAGTCTCCTCAGCTCCTTTCCAGTTCTTGATGGATGTCAATAGTCAGGCTTGTCTTTTTTCTCAAGAGGCAGCAATGTCAGCAAGTTCAAATCTGTGCTTTGCTACTTCCTAGTTCTGTGGCCTTGGATAAGTTATGAGAAGCTAACTGCTGGAACAAACAGCCCCCAAGTGTCAGGGGCTGCATGCACAAATAGTCTATTTTAAAGTCATAGAAAGTTTTCCAGATTAGCAAGTGGCTTTCCTTTAAGCAACGATTTAGGATAAGCTTGGTAAACTAAGGTCTGTGACTGAATTTGGCTTGCTGCACATGTTTTGGACAACCAATTAGCTAAAAATAGTTCTTACATTTTCCTTTATTTTTTTCCAATCTTATTTATTTTAGACTGAAGGAAAATTGCTTCACAATATTTTGTGTTGGCCTCTGCCATACATCAGCATGAGTAAATCATGTTTTAAAATTACCACATTTTAAGTGTTTGTAGATGTAAATAGCTGCATAATATCTGCAGTTCTATGCTCCTTGGTCCTCAAAGGTATTCACTTTTTGGTATTTTACAGAAAAATTCTGTTGTTCCTCGATTTAGGGCCCAAAGCTCCATGTAACTTATGGCTTCACCATCTTCAACAGGAAGCTTCCAGAGCCCATTCATTACAGAAGAAGGATGGATGGTACATGGGAGAATTTAATGAGCCAGGCCCAGAAGTGCCATGCACCATTCCCCAGCCATGCTCTCACAGCCAGAACTCAGATACTTGGCCACACCTAGCCTCAAAAGAGGCTGAAAAATGTAGCCAGCTGCCTAACCAGGAAGCAAAAGAGAGGAGATGGATATTAGTTGGCTAGTCTCTGCTACCGCAGATTACATAACTTCTCTATGTCTCTGATTCAGCTTGTGTGAAATGGGAATAGTAAAATTTTAAAGAGAATTGGATGAACAGGGCCTGGAATAACATGAATGCTGTGTAAGCATTTACTATTATTTCTCTCTGCCTGCAGGTGAGAAATCTTGATTTCCTTCTTGACATCTACTGCTTGGAATATACAATCAATCACATCAATGTCCAGTTGATCCGTAATACTCTCAGATGTGTCCTCTTCTCTAATATGCTACTGTTTTAAAATGTAGTTTTACTGTTATTAAGGTTCAGCAAGGCCAAAGGATCAGGAGACAACTGCCATTGAAAAGATTAGCTTGCTATACGGAAGAGGGACATACCACTGCATGGGGGGGCTGTACAGGCAAGCACCAGGGTTTGTCAGGAGGCAGAGGAGAGAGGATAGAACATGGTGGAAGCCTTTATTGTGATTTCCACTGGAAGGAATGGGCCAAGCATGGTAAGCAAGTTTAGGACTAGCTAGTTGCAGAATCTCAGTGGACCCTGGGGTTGTCTGGTTGTATGGTACCTGGCCTTGGGGTGACTAGGATAGGTGCATACTGGCCCAGACTGTAAGAGCTTGATTTAAAAAAAAAAAAAAAGGCAATTGGGGGCATTGGCTCTGAACAGTTTGGTTTTCATAAAATCTACGCTTGAAGGCCACTTGTTGACAATCTCCAGGGATTAGCTAGTCCTGGGAAGGTCAGTCCCCCAGGGTCAACCAGCACCAGATGCCCAAGTATCAGAATATAGACAGTGAAAAGACCTGGTTAACACAGCCTCTGTCTTGAACTGGATGGCTTGCAATGCTCTTCCATCTCTCTTACCTATGTGAATAAGCCTTTCTCCAGCAGGCAGAGTGACCTTCTGAAAACCTACATTGTACTACCAGACGGCTTAAAATGATGCAGGAGTTTCCCAATGCCCTTGGAAGGAAGGTCAAGGTCATCCTCACTGCCGTAGTGCCCTAGTGTGCAGACCTCTCTTCTGGTCTCTTCCCCTGGGCTCTGCTCGGGCAGACTGGCACATCAGTTTCCCGAGTGTTCTTTGTTCCTCCACCTACTGGGCCTTTGCACCTGCTCTACTTTCTGCCCTTAAAGCTATTCCTTGTTCTGTGGCTTCCCCTCTATCTCTGTTCAATATATACTTCAAATTTCATTCCAGATTCACTTCCTTAGAAAAATGTATGCTCTTCCAGACATACACATGCATTCTGTGATTAATTTCTTGGGTGCAAAGTAGCAAAGTTGATAAATATTAACCTTTGGAATTTGACTAAATGAATTCAAATCCCACCTTCATCACTTCTCCCCTGTTGACCTTAAATAAGTTATTTAATCACTCTGAACTCAGTTTCCCCTCTCGTGGCATAGGGATAACAATAGGAACATTCTCCTGGGCTTCTTGGTAGGATTAAGATAATATATCTATAATGTTTAATAATCTCAGACTTAGATGTTTCATATTAAAATTTCCTATTAAGCCTCAGAATTCTTTGTAACCTACAATTCTTGGCAGCTACTAGCAATTAGTCAGGACTCAAATTGAGACCATTTTCATATCCCTGATTAAAAGAATGGCTTGTTAATTAGTATCAATCACTTCAGAAGGTTAATATAAGCTAATTAATAATTTAGATACTGTTATGGAAACGACATTTGCTCACCACCGGCACCAAAATGGTTTTTTTTTTTTTTTGCTTATCTATCATGACATATAAATGATCCTTTTTCTTATTAACTGAGTTCTGCATATTGAGAATATAGAGAAAATAAATATAGCATATAATGAGAACAAATACAAGGGCATCATTATTAACTTGCCTTTTCTCACTTTCTGCAGATGAAATTTCATTTGACCCTTGAATTCCTTCTAATAAAGTCTTACTTCTGTTAGGGTGAAAGAGTAAGGTATGATGTATGTGTTCGTGCTTGAGTGTATGCTAAGCACTTCAGTTGTGTCCATCTCTTGGCGACCCCATGGATTGGAGCCCGCCAGACTCTTCTGTCCATGGGGATTCTCCAGGCAAGAATGATGGAGTGGGTTGCCATGCCCTCCTCCAGGGAATCTTTCTGACCCAGGGATCAAACCCATGTCTCATGCGGCTACTGCATTGCAGGAAGATTCTTTACAGCCACTGGGGAAGCCTGAATGTATTCATATATCAGTACAAAGATTAGATTTGATCAATGGTTGCCCAGAGCTAGGAGTGAAGGGAAGGCCTGACTTCAAAGGGCCATGAGGGAGTGTTTGGAGGTGATTGAATGGTTCTATACCTTTATTGTGGAGAAGGCAATGGCAACCCACTCCAGTGTTCTTGCCTGGAGAATCCCAGGGACGAGAGAGCCTGGTGGGCTGCCGTCTCTGGAGTGGATACCTTTATTGTGGTGCTGCTGGTGCTCAGTTTCTGAGTTGAGTCCGACTCTTTTGTGACCCTATGGGTTGTAGCCTGCCAGGCTCCTCTGACCATGCAATTTTCCCAGCAAGAATACTCGAAATGGTTGCCATTTCCGATTGCAGGGAATCTTCTGGATCCAGGGATCGAAACTTTGTCTCTTGAATCTCTTGCACTGGCAGGTGGCTTCTGGACCACTGTGCCACCTGGGAAGCTCATTGTTTATGGTAATAGTTATACAACTATTTTTTTTTCTCTTTTTTTTTTTTTTTAAAGTATTTATTTATTTATTTATTTTTTTTTTAATTGTCTCTTTTCTCGTCCCTTATATTTATTCCTACCTGGTTTTGAAGCCAATAATCTGCTTTGCTGGATGCCTGATGTCCTCTGCCAGCCTTCAGAAGTTGTTTTGTGGAGTTTATTCCATGCTGAAGTGTTCTTTTGATGAAGTAGTGAGGGAGAAAGTGTCCTCCCCGTCCTATTCCGCCGCCATATTTTTCCCGCCTCCAGTTATACAACTATTAACACATACATTTGTTACAATTCATGGCTTTATACATTAAAAAGGCAAATTTTATTCCATACAAATTATATCATAATTTTTTTTAAAAAAAGAAAGATTGGCTTGACAATTCAATGTTTTCTTAAGCTTAGGAAATGTTAGACATCCCATTATTGAAGAGACCAGCAGTAGCATATTTGTTTTCTTACAAAACCATGATCCAATGATAATTTCAAGTTTTAAAACTATGAAATAGCTTAGTTATAGGTAAGTAAATGTTGTCCTTGCCATAGAGACAGTATGGGATGCTGCAAAGTGAGTAGCAGGGGAGTGAAATACACAGGACATAGCAACTAAAGAAGACCTCCCAGAGGCTACACTTTTACCTAAATGCATGGAACTTGGAAAAGTCTAGACTTTTTTGTAAAAATGGTGAGAACCCCTTTATACTGGTACAACTACTGCAATGTGAAGACTTGTAAGAAGGTGCAAATTGACTCATCACTAGGTAATCACTACACAACAGAGTGCATGCTTTCAATGCTGAAATGATTTACAGCCTGCTAATTAAAGCATGCTGAAATTGGAATTTTGCTTTTATTTTTGATGGATAGAAGAGAGTTTTGTTATAATAGCTTGACCCTTAACCCTAGGGAATGTATGGAGTGAATGCCTTCTTCAGAAACACACAACTTCTTGAGAAGTATAAGTCATCAATTGAATAATAGGTATGGGAAAAAAAACCCAAACCCCTCCCAAACTAAATCAAAATGTTAAAAGTTGGTACCTATCCTGAGGCAAATGCTGTCATTGTTATTTCTAACGTTTCTACTCCTTTGAGGAGACCTTACCTCTGACAATCATGAGCTCTTTTTCTGGTTAAAAACAAAGGACCTGTTTTAATGTTCGAAAGTTCTACATCAGCCCCCTCTTTCCAGTTTCCCTGGAGCGATCTGTTTATGAACTATTGACAGGTTATTTCTTGCATTGTTAAAAATTTATGGGCACTTTACTAGTTTCCAGGTATTATACTAGATATTTGTAATTGAAGGACCTGTTACCAAGAGATTTTCTTACTACTACTATACCTATTGGATTTTGTACATTAACTAGGTCAGGCTAATTTAAGTTTTGGATGCAAAGAATAACTTTAAAAATCTTTCTCTTTATCCACTAGAATTTCTCTTAACTTCTCTGTTATAACAATCTATATTTGATACTCATCTGTAACATTATAATATTTACCATTGAAATTCTTGTCACAAACTAGAAAAGTCTATGTAATATGAATGAAAAACAATCATTAATAAGTTAAGAATTTTACTTTTAAAGCTTTGGGTTCTGCTGCTGCTGCTAAGTCGCATCAGTCGTGTCCAACTCTATGCGACCCCAGAGACGGCAGCCCACCAGGCTCCCGTGTCCCTGGGATTCTCCTGGCAAGAACACTGGAGTGGGTTGCCATTTCCTTCTCCAATGCATGAAAGTGAAAAGTGAAAGTGAAGTCCCTCCATCGTGTCCGACTCTTAGTGACCCCATGGACTGCAGCCCACCAGGCTCCTCCACCCATGGGATTCTCCAGGCAAGAGTACTGGAGTGGGGTGCCATTGCCTTCTATAGGGACTTAAACATTTATCCATTTACTCAAAACTATTTTTTTTTAGGAACAGTTACGATAGGCTAGGCATATAACTTAGGTATAATTTACCATATGCTAGGCAGTGTTTTAGATATCAGAGTTGGAGGAGTAAACGGATGGACGAGGTGACTGCCCTTCTCAAATGTATGTCCCAGTGAGGTGTAATAAACAAGTAAAGGAGTGAATAACCATGGTTCGGTTCAGAGAGAAAAGTGAAATAGAGCAACATGACTGAAGATAGGCTCCTTCAGGAAGAGGTACGCTGAGGAAGTGACATCTGATAAAAACACCGGAGCCATGAGAAATGGCAATGAACAGGGAGGCCCCGCGTGCTGCGATTCATGGGGTCGCAGAGTCCTACACGACTGAGCGATTGAACTGAACTGAGCCAGGAGAGGGCGTGGCCGTGTGAAGAGTGGGGAGGAGCTTTCAGGTGAAGAGTGTGCAAGTGTGAAGTTCTATGGAGAGAATGCACTTGAACTTTTTTTAAATTAAAAATCGTTTTTAATTGGAGGATGATTGCTTTACAATGTGTTTACAATAGCTTCTGCTGTACAACAATGCGAATCAGCTATATGTCTACATATATCCCCGCCCTCTTGAACCTCCCTCCACCCCGAACCCACCCCACCCCTCTAGCTCATCACAGTACCGAGCTGAGCTCCCTACAGCAGCTTCCTACTAGCTACTGATTTTACACATGGTAATGTATACATGTTTCAGTGCTTCTCTCTCTATTCGCCCCACCTTCTCTCGCCCCTGCTGTGTCCACAAGTCAGTTCTCTATGTCTGCATCTCTATTCCTGCCCTGCAAAGAGGTTTTCTGTGCCATTTTCTAGATTCCATATATATGAGTTAATAGACAATATTTTTCTCTTTCTGACTTGGACTCCTCTAGGAGCTTCTAGGAGCTGGTTCCTGCCCAGCAGGCCAAGTGAGGAAGTAAGATTCATCCTGAGTGCAGGGGAAACTATTTTGGACACAATTTCAAATTTACAGGAAATTTAGGTTAAGAAGTTCAAGGAATATGCATTTCACTCATTTATTATTGACATTTTGCTCAGTTTCCTTCCTTTATTATTGATTATCTCTCTCATCCTCAAAAACACTTTTTATTTGAAGTATTTGAGAGAAAATTTCATACATCATGGCTCTAAAATGCTGCAATGTATATTTCCCAACAAAATGGCTATTCCCTGTTGTGAGGACAAATTTTAGGGGTCAACCTGACTCAGTCATGGAGTGCTCAGATATTTGATCAAACATGATTCTGGGTGTTTCTGTGAGAGTATTTTGCATGAGATTAGCATTTAAGTCAATAGATGGCATAAAGCAAATGGCCCTCTCTAGTGTTGGTGGGCCTCATCCAATCAGTTAAGGCCTCTATAGAAAAGAAAATGGCTGACTCTCCCCAGAGTAAGAGAGATTTTTCCTGCCTGATGGACTTTAAACTGGAACATTTTCCTGTTTTCAGACTCAAACTGAACCGTTGGTTCTTCCTGGGTCTTAAACCTTTGGCTTGGAACTACCCATCAGGTCTTCAGGGTTTTCAGCTTGCTGCCTTGCTCTATAGACCTTGGGAATTGCCAGCTTTCATAATTGTGTAAATATATTCCTTATCTACTTCCCTTGTAGCTCAGTCAGTAAAGAATCTGCCTGCAGTGCAGGACACACGGGTTCGATCCCTGGGTTGGGAAGATCCCCTGGAGAAGGAAATGGCAACCCACTCCAGTATCCTTGCCTGGAAAATCTCATGGACAGAGGAACCTGGTGGATTGCAGTCCATGGGGTCACAAAGAGTCAGGCACGACTGAGCGACTAACACAGACTAACACATTCCTTATCTATCTATCAATCTATCAGCTATGTATCTCCTATTAGTTTTTTTCTCTGAAGAATCTTGACTAATTCTCCATACAGAAAAGATCCTGATGCTGGGAAAGATTGAAGACAGGAGGAGAAGGGGATAACAGAGAATGAGATGGTTGGATGGCATCACTGACTCAATAGACATGAGTTTGAGTAAACTCCGGGAGTTGGTGATGGCCAGGGAGGCCTGGCGTGCTGCAGTCCATGGGATTGCAAAGAATCGGACATGACTGAGTGACACTGAACTGAACAACAAAATAGTTATTAAGTAAAGTTTCACATTGATATGGTACATTTATCCTAACTACCATCTGTATTCCAATTGCATTAATTAAGTCAGTGATAACATCTTATTGCATATTTTCTCTTCTAATACAGGATCCAGTCTAGGATCACATATGTACTCAGTTTTTTCATCTTAATTCCTTTGATTTGTAACACTTCTTCAGGCTTTGTTCTGCTTTTATGACTACTGACAGGTTTGAAGCAGGCATTCTCCCAACCTCTGTCCTCATCCCTATCCCAACCACTCCTTTTTAATAGATCAATTCCAATTTTGAGGTTTGTCTAACATTTCCTCATTATTAGATTCAGATTAAGCATTCTTGGCAGGAATGTCACAGAACTGATGCTGGCTCTTCTCAGGATATCCTGTCTAAAGCCACTCAGTGTCCATCTGCCTTGTTCATGATATTAATTTTAAGCACTCAGTCAAGGTGTTATCCAGTTTTCCATTGTATAGTTATATTTTCTCCTTGCTATTAACAAGCACTCATGCAGATATACTGATCCTTTTTAAAAAAAATTAATTTAACTGCAGGCTAATCACTTTACAATATTTAGTGGGTTTTGCCATACATTGACATGAATCAGCCATGGGTGTATTCTTATCAAAATGTATTCCCTAGATTTATCCTTTCTTGATGATCCTTGACTGAATTTCTTTTTACTGCAATGTTTTCAAAATGATGGTTTTCCATATCCAGAACTCATCTTACATTTACAGCATTCTACTTTTAGTAAAACTCCCCTTCTCCTTTATTCTTTGATTCATGATTTATCATCAGTATGGACTTGTGGATTCCTATTCTTTAATGGTTTATGGTTAGTTATTGCTCTGAATTATTTTATTATTTCTCAAATTGTCCCAGGGGAAGTTCCTTCAAATTTTTCACATTGTTCTTGTGACAAGTCTTTGTCATTTTGAGGCAACATTTCCTTAATCTTTCATGTAAAGAGAAAACTTGTATCTCATATTTCCCTTATCCAGCCCAGCAAACAATCATTTCTCTGAGATCCTTGATTCCTTTTCGTGGAAGTGGTGTCAGAAGTCCAGTTCTAGCTGGGAAATGTGATCATTTTGCTACTGGGAGTGTCATCGCTCCCAAGGTTCTTTCAGCATATAGAACCAGGAAATGTATTTGTCCAAATCCATGCATGCATAACAATACATACATATATTAAAACACGAACACGTTTTAGAAATCACAAGTCTGCATCAAAATCTCCAGATATCCATTTTCTCAAGATCTCTCCTGCCTTTATCAAGGTAATAATAAGAGGTCAAAATATCTTTCTATGTTTCTACAGACAATTCCATAGATTGTCTTCCAGGGCAAGTATGGAAGCAGAGAGACCAATTAGGAGCCTTTGTAGCAGTTCAAGGGACAAATGATGGTGACTTGGACTAGGTTTAGGGAGAAATAGTCAGACTTATATTTAAACAAACAAACAAACAAACAAACAAACAAGGAAGTGTTTGGGATACAGGAATCCTGGAGGAGGTCGCTGTGTAGCTGAGGGAAATATGCTGATATCCCCAGTATGAAAAAGTTACAGAAGCAAAGCAAGAAAACCAGCCTGCTTCCCAGGTATTCCTTCAATTTATTTATTTTTCTAAATTAATTTTATTGTGGTAGTGATAAAGAACCCATCTGCCAATGCAGGAGATGTAAGAGGCAGGGGGTTGATCCCTGGATTGGGAAGATCCCCTGAAGGAGGCATGGCAACCCACTCCAGTATTTTTGCTTGGAGAACCCCATGGACAGAGGAGCCTGGCAGTTTACAGTCCACAGTGTTGCAAAGAATCGCACACGATAACAAAAAGCAACATAGCACACATATACACACAAGAGCATTTAATATGAGATTTACCTTCTTCAGAAATTTAAGTGAACAACAACACAGTATTGTTGTGTCTTGGTATAATGTTGTACAGCAGATTCTAAATAATTCCATAACATCAGAACACACTCAGTGTACAATCCAAAGAGATTGCAAAGGCAGAAGTTGCACTGTCCACTGTTTCAACAGTTGTATCTCCTGAGTATGACAATCCTGTGGGACCCACTATCCTCCAAGAATATAGCTACTCTCATTTCTTGTGTTTCCCTTCAAGCCACATTGACAAACACACAGTTGTTACAGTGAAGTCATCGTTGCACGCTTTATGATATGGTTAGCCCTCATTTTCTGCTTTTATATTTATTGAACATTGTTATAGAGGCACTTTAATTTTCTGAATATCCCATTTGAGACATTTCATGTCATCTTTTCATAATGTATTCACTCCTGTCCCCACCCATCCTCTCCTAGCCCTGTACCCACAATAACTCTCCAAAAAAAAAAAAAAAAAAAGGTTCCCAGAATGCAATCATTCCAACTCTTATCACCATGCTTTATCTTATTGCTTATATCCTTCCTCGCTTCAGGGTGGGAATGTGTTTCAAGTCACAGAAAGAAAAATGATTAATAATTTATCTACTGATTCATTTGATCCTCTAACTAGACGCTGAGCTGTCAAATCTAAGCCTGCTTTCTTATCTGCAGAAGAAACCAAACACAGTTTGATCTGCTTCATTTAGTGTGGGCACTGCTCCCGTGAATGAAATTCCACAGCAAAAGCCAGATAGGCACATCGATGTCAGTTATCTATACAAACACACCACAAGCCCAGGGAGGAATCCCAGCTATCCATGTTTCCCAGGTCCTGATAGGGAGTTCCAGTGGGTGATGACATCTGAAGAACGGCTTCTTGTCTAGTAGGTTTAGGACCGCCTACTCCTCTTCTCGTGCAAAATTCCAATGGTCTTTCTTTCTAAAGTCCTGAACAGTGCGGAACCTTCCTTATCTCTGAGTGCACAGGGGCCTGTGGAACCAGTACTTCCTGCACTACAGGAATAGGAAACTCAGTGCAGATGATTTATTAAAGATGTTTCATGCACAGCTTGTGCATCACTATGCCCCCTGATGTTCTATGTGGCTGTTGATCTCCTCTGCTTCCGGAAACATTAAGGTCCAGGATGGACTCACCACGAAAACATCGAGAGAGATTCTTTGGGTGTAAAATAGATGCTGACATGTTGACCTTCCATCACTTGAGAACCCTGATTGGGGTTTACTGATATGAGGAGGAAGTTGAGGCAAAGGAAACAACACAAAACTTAAAGTCAATTGTTTTAAAACCACAAAGTCTGTGGGAATGTGAGTTCATACTTGTTTTCCCATTATAGCCCATTCCTTGAATGCTCCCCTCAATGCCCTTCCTTGGGAGGTGATATGTTTATATATACTTTATGAGGTAAAGGGTTTTTAACATTTATTCTGAGAGAATTCTACCAAACAGATCAAAAATTGAACCTCTAAATCCAAGATATCACCATGTATGGGAATAAAAAATAAATTTCTTACACTGGAGGAAAGAGATTGCAACTTGCAACTCACAGCCACTTTTTCTTGGCATTTTGCTAGCAATTTCCTGGTAGCAGTTCTCAGTGAGGTGTTACCTGGAATTCTGCCAAATCAGTCTTACGCAATTTGTTACAATGACTGTAGGTCACAATCTTTAACTGTTGGCAGGTGTTCTGGGCTTGCCCTCACTTGAGGAGCCCCAGTTAATCCAGTTTGATACAATTCTTTTCTGCTTAGTTCTCGAAGATCCTCTTATATACTCTCTGAACCAGAAAAATTTGTGAGCATGAGCTCACCCAAACTAGTCCTCACAGTGCTTAGAGTGTTGATTTCCAAGAGCTGAGGGAATCTTTTGAGAGCTCTTCACATATCTCTTTCTAGTCTCAAAAGAATTTTCAATGGATCTGTGAAAATAAAAGGAATGTAACAGATACCAACATGTTGTCAAGAGTTACCTGACCTACTTCTGTAACTGTATATATTAATCCGTTTGTGCTTATGTACTTAGTCGCTTCAGTCATGTCCGACTCTTTGCAACCCTGGGGAAAGCCCGCCAGGCTTCTCTGTCCCTGGGACTCTCCAGGCAAGAATAGTGGAGCAGGTTGCCATTTCCTGATCGAATCTAAGTGTCCTGCTGCTCCTGCATTGCAGGTGAAAATTTTACTGCTCAGCCACCGGGGAAGCCATTAGTTTGCTTGGGGTGCTATAATTGAATATCACAGACTGAGTGGCTCAAACCAAAGATACTTATTTCTTACACTTCTGGAGGCTAGGAAGTCCAAGATCAAGGTTCCAGCTGATTCAGTTCCTCGTGAGAACCCTCTTCCTGGCTTACAGAGGCTATCTTCTCACTAGTGAACAAAGAGCTCTGGTGTCTCCTCCTCTTCTATAGAAGTCACTAATCCCATCATGAGAGCCCTACCCTCATGACTCCATCTAAACCTAATTATCTCCTAAAGGATCAATCTGCACATACCATCACACTGGAGTGGTGTTTTGTCGCATGAACTTTGAGGAAAACACAAACATTCAGTCCATAACATTGTATGAGTAGAGAAAATAAATCCTGGAAGGAGCCTGGTTGAAAGCTGGATAAAATAACTTGACAAAAGAGGACCTGTCATCTGGGAAGGTAACCACCCTATGCACTTAGGGTTTCAAGAAGTTCAAGAGCAGTGGAACATTTTGTTGCTCTTGGCTGAGAAGGTGTTGGGAGTTTCCCTGACATCCAGGATATTTCAAGACCCACTGACAAAATACAGCTTCAACTGCAGAAGCTGTGCTTGTGACTTAATGCCCTGGGGAAGCTCAGCCCATGAGGCACCTTTCAGAGTTGTGTCTGCCCGTTTCAGGAGTGGAGGGCCAGGAGAACAGGATCCTTGTCCTAGTCATCTGGGGCTTCTGTCTCTCTCTTCTGTTCAATGGACCAGTCCGCTGACATGAGTTGTTGTTCAGTTGCTCAGTTGTGTCTGACTCTTTGCAACCCCATGGACTGTAGCAGGTCAGGCTTCCCTGTCCTTCACCATCTCCTAGAGTTTGCTCAAACTCATGTCCAGTGATACCATCCAAGCATCTCATCAGGATTCCTACAGTCTCCATTTGCCTCACACTTTGGGGATGAGCTGAGTCTTCTGGCTGTAATGGTGCCTTTCCTTCTTGCCTCCTGAGAGGATGCCCCTTCAGGCTCCAACTAGTTTCATGATCATTGCTCACACCATAAGTGGAGATTAAGAACTGCAGGAAAAAAAAAAATCCATTCATGAAGTTTCTGCTTTTCTGATTTAAGTGAAAGTGAAAGTGTTAGTCACTCTGTCATGTCCAACTCTTTGTGACCCCGTAGACTTTAGCCCTCCAGGCTCCTCTGTCCATGGAATTCATACTAGAGTGGGTTGCCATCTCCTTCTCCAGGGAATCTTCCCAAACCAGGGACTGAACTCTAGTCTCCTGAGTTGCATGCAGATTCTTTACTGTCTGAGCCGCCAGGGAAGTTACAGGATGGTATGGTTGCACCCCAGGGAAGCTAAAGGGTGGTATGGTCATGCTGGGAAGATCAGTAGGTGGCAGGGGCAGAGAAAGAAGAAAGGCTTTCCTGATCGGGAATCGAACCTGGGCCATAGCAGTGAAAGCACCGAATTCAAACCAGTAGACCACCAGGGAGAGATTCTTGACCTAATCACCTCCCAAAGGTGTCTCCTCCAAATTCCAACACATTAGTGCTGATTTTGAAACAGGAGGGAAAGGGGCAGGACACAAGTTTTGAGAAAATGACGTAGCCCAAGGACACAACATAAAGTGTTTAGGATCAAACGAGCCCAAGATGGCAGACAGGTTGACTTCGACTAGACCCTGGTCCTCAACCAGCAAACTAAATGACACACTCAGAGGCACCATGACAGTTCCAAGGCACCATCAAAAGACCAAAAAGTGAGCAGTGGCTCAACTCCTGGAAATCTCCACCTCTTCTCCCAAATAATTGGAATAGTCTTCCTACTCATTAGCCTATGAAATTTCAGTTCCGTTCAGTTGCTCAGTCATATCTGACTCTTTGTGACCCCATGGACTGTAGCTTCCCTGTCCATCACCAATCACAGAACCCACAAAAGCTAACCACACCACATTTTCAAGGTCACCAGACTTGCCCTCTGCAATGGACCACACTGTCTGTGGAGTGTGCTTCTCTCAGAATCTGAATAAATCCACCTCTTACTTATCACTTTGTCTCTGAATTCTTTCTGTGATGAGACATCAAGAACCTGAGCTCCATTAGGTCCTGAAGCCAGGTATGGTGGGTTTTGTCTGAGTCTAAGTCCCAGCCTGAGGTAAACAGTTTCAGCTTCAGTATATGAACTTGGGAGGGGGTCGGGGACACAAACATTCAGTCTACAGCAATGATGATGCTGATGAATATACTTATTGGGGGAATTTATGGCCTGAATTTGTTCTTCTGAGGCCACAGGCCCTGTGCAGTGCAGAAAAGGTCAGAGGTGGTCATAGAATAAGTATCTTCCTGCCATGGTAAAGTCATCATCTGTTCTCCTTATGGAAGAGCCAGATAAAGATTTCTGAGAGCCTTGAATTACCCCAACTCATCTGGCACTCCTGGGAAGCTGAACTGTTCATATTTCCAACAGATTCCTTCTCCTTTAGGGGGAAAAAAAAAACACCAAAAACTAGTTTTCTTGCTAAAAATGAGTTGGAGGTCCTTTTTCTACCATTATAGAACTCAGTATGTTCAGTCCCTGCAGCTACAAATGGTTTATTCTGAAATCTGTTGTAAGATTATTCTCTGCAGCAAAACTCACTCCAGCCTTTGGTTTCTCTTCACTTCCAGGCTTTCACAAAGAGAGAGAGAAAAAAACTACCTACCTTTAAATAGCCATATTATTGTTGCTCTTTTTGTTAATAGAAATAACAAGAACATCATGCAACAAGCAAAATACTTTTCACATTCACCTTCATTGATATTCATGACAACCCTGTGAAGAAAGTAAAACAAATCTATCAGAAAATTCACTTTGTTTCCTCAGCATCTTCAAGTATTAAATCTTCATTTCAGGTTCTTTTCAATAATGTGCCATGTGGGACCATCAATGACATTTTGCTAAATCTTTCTGCTTTAGGACATTTGACCTTTGAATCTTTTTGTCTTTCCCATTCCCACTGAAACTGCCTTAATTAAAGCTGTCGTGTCTTCCGAGAGTCTCCAATAGGTCTTTTAGCTCAAATCAAAATCAGTAGTCACTCATGACTCTCAAAATCCTGCTCAGCCTTCAATCTTATTCCCTCTTAGAGGTCCATCAAATTCCACCATCAGAATCAATGGCTCTGTTACTAACTCTCATTGTCCTTTAGTTAAGGCTCTTCTCATAATAATGACAAGCATAACTTAGTTGTCTACTTAACTGTTGGCAAGCTCATTCAGGGCAAAGTTCTGATTTATTCAGGTGTGCAGTGCTCACCCTCTAGCCTAGACCTTCCATTTGGTAGTGCTACACTGCTGAAAGAATAAAAAGATGATGGCACTTAAGTGCTTTAAGACAGTCTGTGAAATTTATTAACATCAGTTACTCTTATTGTATAATGCCCAGAACATTTTTTCAATGCTGGTTCTTCAGTAGTTTTTTGTTTGTTTTGCACTAAGATAACTTTAACAGATCAAGTGACAGAAACTCTTTCTTGCCCATAATTTCACATTGGCTCCTATGGAAATCTGCTTGAAAGTAAATATAGAATTCAAAAGGTCCCTGAACTTGAAAGAGATGTTTAGAAAGAAACAAAGAAGTTGAATCTGAATTGTGGACAGTTTCATTCATGAATGCCCTCAAATGAAGCAAGCTATGGTTAACTTGGAAAGTTCTTAAAGGTCATACTTAAGAATCAAGATTTAGAAACTGGGGTCAATGATAAGAGGATAATGTAACTCCAATTAGTCAGGATAAAGAGAAATCTGTCTTTAAAACTGCACATTAGAGAGCATAGGTTATTGTTTTAAAGTTGTGTAGATGAAATTTTAAGAGGTGTTGACTTTAACAAAGTCAAATGAAGTATTACTTGATAATTGGCAAGGTATTACTTTATACTTTGGTAGAGAAATTTATCAGGAAGACATCTTTAGGCTCTAATGTCTCCTCTGAACCTTACGAGTATATGTCCAATTTACCTACTTGATACCTACAAGTTAATGCCTGAGAGACATCTTATATGTAGCATGTGAAAGTGAAAGTCGTGCCTGACTCTTTGTGACCCCATGGACTATACAATCCATGGAATTCTCTAGGCCAGGATACTGGAGTGGGTAACATTTCCCTTCTCCAAGGGATCTTCCCAACCCAGGGACTGAACCCAGGTGTCTCTCATTGCAGGCTGATTCTTTACCAGTTGAGCCACAAGGGAAGCCCTATATGTAGCAAGCTCATACTGCTAAATGCAAAAAAAATCAAACAAACAAACACCAAAATACCCAGAAAAGGAGCATAAACAGTGTTTCTCCTTTTGTATATGAAATAAGAGGAAAGAGTAAATGAAATAAAAATATATATGTTCTTTTATATATGCATACTTGCTCATTTTTTCAAAAAGAAACAAAGGAAAAAATAAATCAGCAATTTAAATGGTTAATTCTAGAAGTTCATGAGAATGAAGTAAAAGGGACTGGGATAGGAGTGAAATTTCTCTGATAATTTTGATTTTTGCACCATATGAATATTATATATTATCAAAATAAAACTGAATTAAGCATGGTGAAA
>SJYC01036747.1:0-28474 GCA_006408675.1 Madoqua kirkii | reverse complement strand
AAGCAGACTCAAAGATATAGCAAACAAATGGGAAAGGGAATGGGGCAATATATGGGTAGGACATTAAGAAGTTCAAGCTACTAGACGTAAATTAAGCTTCAAGGATATAGTGTAAACGTGGGGAATATAACCAATATTTTATTGCTGCTGCTGCTAAGTCACTTCAGTCATGTCCAAATCTATGTGACCCAAAAGATGGCAGCCCACCAGGCTCCCCCGTCCCTGGGATTCTCCAGGCAAGAACACTGGAGTGGGTTGCCATTTTCTCCTCCAAGGCATGAAAGTGAAAAGTGAAAGTGAAGTCACTCAGTCGTGTCCTACCCTTAGCGACCCCAGGGACTGCAGCCCACCAGGCTCCTCCGTCCATGGGATTTTCCAGGCAGGAGTGGGGTGCCAAATAACTATAAATGGGACACAACCTTTAAAAATTATTAGTCACTATATTGAACACTTGTAACTTATATAATATTGTATAACAGCTACAATAGAAAGATAAATAGTAAAGTAAAGAAAGAAAGGGTTGGAGATGATCCTTTAGTGACTGTAACAGTTACTGGAAATCTGGACATTTGGCAAGCAAATTTCACCTAAATTGTGCCTCAGTTTCTTCATCTGTAAAATGGGGATAATAGCAATACTCAGCCATGCCTGACTCTTTGTGAGCCCCATGGACTGTAGACCGCCAGGCTGCTCTGTCCATGGAATTCTCCAGGCAAGAACACTGGAGTGGGTAGCCATTCTCTTCTCGAGGGGATCTTCCTGGCCCGGGGATCAATCCCAGGTCTCCCGCATTGTGGGCAGACTCTCTACCCACTGACCCACTAGGGAGTGACTGAACAATACCATAGGGCTGCTGCTAAGTTTCAGGGGAGTGGCCCCTTTAAAGTGCTGCTGACACGAAACAAGCGTCAGTGTATGCGCCCGCACGAAGAGGCGACAGCGGCAAGAGAGAGATGGACGCCGAGATGAGGACCGAGGGCTCGCAGCCCTCCCTGCCTTCTGGGGACGGGAGAGCCTGTGTCCCTTCACAGGCCACTGGTACCGGATTTGCTGGCTGGGGTTGTGGGTAAAGGGATCACAGAATTTACAGCTTTTGCGTACAAAAGGCAATGCTAAAAGAATTCATATTAGGTAATTTTTTGAAATATTTTAAAGTGATCATTCGATTTCACTATATTAATAGATTTAAAAAAGAGTTTTTACTCAAAAACTATTTTCAAAAATAACATTACTTCCCCCAAATAAATGCATCATATACTTTGCACATTACAGCAAATTTAAAACTTCTTTATAGTGATTATTTGAGTTTTAAAATACAACCAGGACAGAAAATATAACAGAACAGTACTCTTGATATATATTAATTTACTTTCATAAGTTTCTTAGCTAGGTCTAATACTACCATTGATATTTTTCAAGGTAGTCTTACTCTTTTCATAAGATTACCTGCAGCTTCCTTAAAGGTGCATCCTGTGGTTAGTAATTTTGAAAGATACCTTAGATGATCCTTTTCTGTAATCCATAATATTTTTTAATTGAGAAAATATCCTCTCTATAGATACTGAAGTACCTGGAAAACTCACAGTATATTCTGCTACATAGAAGATAGTCTTGATTCTAATTTCTTAAATTTGAATATTTAAATTTCTCATCCCAAATATTTTTACATGTATTTCTCCATTCAGAATACCTTTCTTCAACAAGGAATATGATAAAACTTAACAAATAGATGACCTGTTATTGGTCACCATAGATATTGCCAAATGCTGCCTTCTCAGTCTCATTGCTTTCTAATAATGTAGATTTACCCAGTTAAAAATTGGAGTACAAAAGGAAATGCGGGGCTCCATCCTAAGGGTTAACCCTTCTGGAAAATTCTTCGCGCCCCTTCAGGTCTCAGCGCAGCCGTCTTCCGCAGACGCCACAGTTGCCCTCCTCCCAGGCTTGCACAACCCCTTGTCACGTGCTTCCACTCCATCTGGCAACGTTCTGCTTAGAGTTTCCTTCCACCAGGGTCCGCAAGGCAGGGGTCGTGTCTGTTGGGTTCACGGTGGGATCCAGCTCGGAACCGGACACCCAGTGAGTACACAGTAACGGAATAAGTGAACAGCCCATTCTAAAGGGAACACAGAATCAGACTGGACACGTGAGAACCCAATAAGATCCCATGAACTCTAACACACTTTCTTTCCCTAATAGTAACTCTGCCGGGGAGAAGCCTGGCAGAGCTACCCTGGCCACGCGATCAAAACGAACATCTCCAGTAATAAGACGTATCAACATCATGTACCCCCTGATACGATGCACTGAGAAAAGCATATCACTGCTTCTGTGGTGTTCTTATCAAAAAGTCATAACCTCAGTACAGCGTGAGAAAACATTAGACAAGCGCAACTTGAGGGCCATTCCACCAAATAAGTGACTGGCCTAGACTGTTCCAAAGTGTCACAGTTATGAAAGGCCAAGACTGAGCAACTGCCCCAGCTCAGAGAGACCAGGGGACACGGCCACCATACGCCACGTGGGGTCCTGCGCTGGGTCCCGAGACAGTCCAGAGGACATTCGCAGGGAAACTGGAAACATTTGAATGACACCTGTCGATTATATAATAACATTTTACTCATGCTAATTTGCTGTGGATAATAGTGCTGTGTCTATGTAACATGTTAATATTAGGAGTAATTTGGTAAAAGCTAAAGTTTCCCCAGGTAGTTGTTTGGAGACCGAAAACCTTAAGCACCACGTTTCGCGTGCCTCCTCTTGCCTGAGCACCTGCACTGGCCCATTAGTGCAGATGTAGGAAGCCCATTCGCTCTGTCCACCTGCCAAGGCCCCCTCCAGCCCGACTGCCCATGGGAGGAGAATGAAGCGGGTTCTGCGGTCCCCAGCACCCGTCTTATCTGTGTACTTACTCACTCAGTCTCCTGGGGACAAGGTCTGCGCCTCTTCTGCTCTGCCAAAGGCATGGTCCCTCTCCAGCTTTATGTGGCTCAGAGGTCATGAAGGCCTTCCAGAATTTGCCCTTCCCAGGGCTGATGACTCCTTCTTCTCCCACGGCCTGGCCCTTGGATGAATATGTGTCCCAAGGCACAGCTTCAACATGCATTGTTGTCTTACCTTGCTCATCTCCTGTGATCCCAAACATCCCCTGTCCAGCCTGCTTTCAGTTGATTTTTCCAAGCTTATTTCTCTTCCCCGTTCACGTTATCCAAACTCAAGCCAAACAGGATGCTCATCACATACTCACCGTGGTCTTATCCAGCACCCGGCAAGGGATCTCACACACTGAAGGAAAGAACCCCGGTTTCCCTCCCTAGTCTTGGCCAGTGATGCTCTCCCAACTGGAAATCAGTGAAGATTTCTCCTTTGTCTCTTCATACACGTTTCCACTCCTTTATTAAGGCCTAGTTCAAGTACAGTCTGTCTCTTTGGGCTCTGTTATAGGACATGCTGCGGTACACTGCACAGATGCCCTCTGCCAGGCCATGCACCCATGCCCCAGCTTCCCTGAGGGTTGACTGCAAATAGCTCACAGATGCCTCCCTTGTCCTGAGAACAGACCTCAGCTGGCAGGATCCCCTCGTCCCTGGAAGTGACTCCCCCAGTTCAACCAGGGCAGCTGACAGCTAACAACGGAATGATATGAAGTGCAAAGAGCCAGCCCCCTTGTCTCAATGGAGAGAGACTGGAGCTGTGGGTGCTGCAGAGCTGCCACGAGTCAGGCCGAGACTGCCGAGTCGGTGTCCTTGCGTGGCTTCTTCCCCTGTCTTATCTGCCTGCACACACTCCCTTATAGGTTTCTTCCGAAGTATGTTTCCTCAATAAAGCACTTTCATGAGAATTCCCATTTCAGACTCACTTCTTGAAACCTGACCTAGAGCGTACTCGAAACCACCAACATCCAGCTAAAGGCAGGCAGAGACAGTTATAAGGTGTCTGCAACGTGTCATGGACGGCAGCTCTTTTACAGGCATTATCTTGTTTAATCTTCTCAACAATCCTATGCCTTGGAATTGTTAATCGCTCTTCTGCAGAAAGGGTAACTGCAGAAAGGCTTAAAGTTAAAATCAGAGTCCTGAGTTCAGCTTGTGTCTGTCCTCTCCACCACACTCAGCTGCTCACTCGCATAACCTCAACTCTCAGAGGAACTCAGTACCTGTTTCTGAGCAAATAAATGAGCCACAGTTGGCTGTCTCAACTCCATCTGTACAGTTTAGAGTTGCCTGTTGCTTTGTCCAACTTAAAGAAATTGGAGCCAGTACTGTGCTAAGCATAGGGAGCTAAGAGCTGCAAACTGGGGGAAACTGTAAGACCTGTTCTTTCGGATTCCTCTCAAGAGTTCCTCTGCCTTGGAGATAAAGACCTTCCTTTCTCCCAGGTACAGAGAGGATGCCTCTCACGAGAGCGTCTTTGACCTTCTTCAGGGTAAGGTCAAAGAGTTCTCATATTCCTTCAGCCGAAAATATTCCTCTTAAAGAAATTGGAGCCAGTACTGTGCTAAGCATAGGGAGCTAAGAGCTGCAAACTGGGGGAAACTGTAAGACCTGTTCTTTCGGATTCCTCTCAAGAGTTCCTCTGCCTTGGAGATAAAGACCTTCCTTTCTCCCAGGTACAGAGAGGATGCCTCTCACGGGAGCGTCTTATGACCTTCTTCAGGGTAAGGTCAAAGAGTTCTCATATTCCTTCAGCCGAAAATATTCCACACAGCGAGGTGCCATGTTTGGGGGTGGCAGATCCTGAGCACGCCCAGCGCCCCTTCCCTCTCCAAAACCCTGTAACTAGAGCTGTGCTGGGGAGAGAAGGGCACCGGGTCTGCTTCGAAAGAACAGGGGTAGCGGCAGCTGCCTCGGACAAGGGCGGTGGGGGTGGGAGCAGGGGACCTTAGAGGAGGCTCGGGGATCTCGAGGGACAAGGGAAGAGCCATCTAGCAAGCAGGCGAAAAGGGAGCGGAGGATGATCTCGGCCCGAGAGGACGTCGAGGGGGGGCGTGGGTGTGAGAAAGCGCCCGGCGGCGTGCTCCGGGCGGCCTCAGGTGTGAGACGTGGTGGGCAGGGGCCGAGAAGGAGCTCCAATCCAGAGGACCCGGCCGCAGCAGCCCGGAAGCCCCCTCCACGACGTCAGCCCTCTTCCCGAAGGCGGGCTGCACTCAGCCCGGTGAGACCGGTGAGGCCGGCGGAGATTGTGGAGCGAGCTGGACGGGTCGGCTCGCGGCAAAGGCTCAGCCCAGCGCCCGCTCAACGGGACTGCTGGCAGAGAGCGCCAGAAATAAACACCCAGCTGTAACAGAACCAAGGCACAGGTGTTTTTCAAGTAAACAGCCTCACTTCACCTCACCTGAACTCACATGAATTCTCTTTTTGTCCTGCTGGCTGAAAAGTGCCCCAGGAATGCAGGAATTTACTGATAAGATGTCTCAGTTGAAAGGAAAACTGAGCGGCACCCTCTTTGGTCCTTTATCATATTTTTTAAAACATGAAGGCTAGTTCTTAAGGGAAAACTCATCCTGGGTAGGAATTTAAGCCCAAAGGGGTAAGAAAACTGTTGAAGGTTAGTTTCTGCATAAACCGGCCAGAATCAATGTCCCAGCCCACATTCTGGAGTCTAAATATTCTTTAAGCAGGAAGTTTTTCGGTTCCTGATTTCTTACCTCCTTGAACAACAGGGAGCCCAACAGTTTAGCGAGTCTCATAAAAACGATGTATATATACTTTTACATAGGCTTGAAGACACTAGAAAATACTGTCTGCCTTCAATCTCATATGATGAAGAACCATTATTAACATTTCTAAATAAACCGCTTTGCCTGGCATGCAACTAACTAATGAGTTGTATTCACTAGTCACGTGGTTCCAAATCCTTTATTCCCAAAGGTATGTGCCGCCGTAAAAGAACTCTGCTCATTAATCCTGGTGACCTGTCTGAGAAGAGATGGAGACTGATAAGGGGAACTGGAATGTTCTTGTGAGTGGCCTGAGAGCAGACCGCAGGAAGACACCACCTGGTGCAGCAGCTGGGACCCCAGAAAGCCCGTGCCTGGGCCTTTCCAGCCTTCTCTCCCTGCACGGAGGTCCGTCCACAGCCAACCCCAGGCTGGCACAGCCCGGGGGCTCTGGGGAGTGCAGGCCCCTCCCTCCTCAGCCTAGTTCACTGCCTGCCGGCAAAGCAGGAAGGTTTCGCTCCCCTCCCCTCTACTGTTCAAATAATTACCTGGGCCTCCAAAATCTCTGTGGATCATTAATCGGTTATGGACCTGGACTTTCTCCCGGCTGGCTGTGAGCTGGAATGCCCAGTGGGACTCCAGGGGACAGAGCCAGATGAGGGAATTCGTTACAGGCACCTGCTGTCAGCAAGGTCTTGATTTCAGATCTCTACACCTAAGACAATGCTCAGAAGCCACATAGCCCCGGGGAGGGGGGGTTGCTGCTGCTGCTGCTAAGTCACTTCAGTCGTGTCCAACTCTGTGCGACCCCATAGACGGCAGCCCACCGGGCTCCCCCGTCCCTGGGATTCTCCAGGCAAGAATACTGGAGTGGGTTGCCATTTCCTTCTCCAATGCATGAAAGTGAAAGTGAAGTCACTCAGTCGTGTCCGACTCCTAGTGACCCTATGGACTGCAGCCCACCAGGCTCCTCGGTCCATTGGAGTTTCCAGGCAAGAGTACTGGGGTAGGGTGCCATTGCCTTCCCCACCGGGGGGCTGCAGGATTAGCTTTTCCCGGGAGCTGCTCAGTAATGATAAAGTTTAGATGGATAACCGCTGGAAGTAGAAAGAACATAGCCATTTCCTCTTCCAGAAAAGGAGCCCCAAAAGAGTTACTCTACAAGCTAGTATACAAAAGGCCAATTCTCTTTTATTTCTTCTAATTCAAAAATTTTTTTTTCTTTTGGCTGTGCTTCGTAGCTCACAGGGTCTTAGCTCCCCGACCAGAGATCGAACCCTTGCCCTCCTTGGCAGTGAAAGCATGGAATCCTGGCAGCCCCTGGACTGCCAGGGGAATTCCCCAAGGCCACTTTTTCCTAAAGAAAAAAAAAGAAAAGAAAAGAAAATGCAGTCCTTGTCATGATAGTCTGTGTTATCCTAACTAGACTCTTAGACTCTGCGGTTTGAAAAAGTGCTTTCGAGGGCTTCCCTGGCAGTCTAGTGCCAAGCATTTACCTGCCAATGCAGTGGACACGGGTCCCGGCCCTGGATGCCACTTGCTGTGGAGCGACTATGCCCACAAGCCGCAGCTCGTGAGCCCAGGCACGGCAGCTCCCAGAGCCCACGTGCCTGCAGCCTGTGCTCTGCCGCAGGGGAAGCCATGCCGAGAGGCCTGCAGGCTGCTGCGCCGAGTAGCCCCACTCACTGCACCGGCAGGAAGCCCACGTGCAGCGAGGAAGACCCAGCACGGCCAAAAATTAATCAGCACGTGCATGAATCTTGTTTCAAAAAATGCGTTTGCTATGATTTCACTTAAACAGGCCATCTTACAGATGAGGAAACTGAGCTCAGCAAGTCCATGTGACTTACTCAAGACCCTCCAGCGAGTCAGTATTCCTCAAAACTGGACGAGGAACCTCCAGGTCCTGTCTAGCCCCTCTGGGGTTGAAGGTAATATGCTGGCAAGAAGCAGAGAGCAGAGGAGTCACCATGGCCATCTTCCCCGAACAGTGTTCATGCAATAAAAATTCATTAACACGTTATTTTATATGAAAATATACATGCTATTTTTAAATTAAATTCTAAAGATTTAAAACAAGTCTCTTCAAGGAAATTCCACGCTTGTGGTAGTGTTTAAAGCTATGTTCCTGAGTCATAACACTCGTGATACACCATCAGTATGGAAGCCACATGTGGCCGTGGAGCATCTGAAAGAGGGTTGATAAGAGTTGAGCCAGGCTGTAAGTGCAGACAGACTTCAAAGACGTAGGTCCAGGAAATAATAAAGTTTCTCAATAACTTACTGTGGTTACATGTTGAAACGATAATATTTTAGGTACATTGGTTTAAATAAAGTACATTATTAGGGCTTCCCAGGTGGCTCAGCGGTAAAGAATCTGCCTGCCGATGCAGGAGACACAGAAGACACAGGTTTGATCCCTGGGTCGGGAAGATCCCCTGCAGTTGGAAACGGCAACCCATTCCAGTATTCGTGCCTGGAGAATTCCATGGATAAAGTGCATTATTAAAAGTAACTTCACCTGCCTTTCTCTCTTCTTAAATTTCTTTCATTTTTTATCTGTCTCTGGCTGTGCTGGGTCTTCATTGCTGCATGTGGACTTTTCTAGTTGCAGCTGGAGCGGGGGCTACTCGCCAGCTGCATGTGAGCTTCTCGTCGTGGTGACCTCTCTTATTGCAGATCTCGGGCTCTTGAGCGCAGGCATCAGAGTCGTGGCACACAGCGGCCGTTGCCCTGCAGCACGGAATCTTTCTGAACCGGGGATTGAACCCCTGCCCCCTGCATTGGCAGGTGTATCCTTAACCACTGGACCACTAGGAAAGTCCTTTCCTTTTAATGTGGCCTAATAAACTGGAAGTTGCCTCTGGGCTTGTGTTATCCCTCTGTTGACAGTGGCCAGGCTAGAGGGCGGCCATTAGGGCTGCTCAATAGCGGCTTCTCTCCCTTTCAGCACACGCGAAGACTGCAGCTCCCCGACCCCAGTGAGGTTAGGTGTGGTCGTATAGTTGGCTTTGGTCAACGACATGTGAGTAGAAAAGACACACGTTCTCCTGGGCAGTGGGTGTAACTACCCACGAGGGACACGCGAACGCCTTCCAAGGAGCTCGTGGACGTGAATGTGGAGATTAACCGCCGCCAAGCTGCAATGAGTGGAGGCTCCCACTGACTCGCCTAAGATCTGGAGTGTTCGCTCAAAATCAACATTTTAGAAATACACAGTGAGATCTGGGGATCATTCACTCCTGTAACATCACCTAGTGCTAGGAAGTGAAAGTCGCTCAGTTGCGTCTGACTCTGCAGCCCCATGGACTCACCAGGCTCCTCTGTCCATGGAATTCTCGAGGCAAGAATACTGGAGCGGGTTGCCACTCCCTCCTCCAAGCATCACCTAACACATTCCTAAATATAACTTTCTGGTGTAAAGGTGTGTAGAGAATTACGCCCTGGCAGTGTCTCCCAAACCTGCTTCACCACAGAACACTCTGAAGGTGTGATTTATTGACAGGAGACTAATCAGAGCTCATGCATACCCAGATTAGTGAAGACAGCCAAATTTAGAACATACAGATCACTTAATTGAACCAAAGATCAAAATTTGACTTGTATGTTTTAGTCAATAAAACCAAAAGTTAATCACTTTTATGTTAAGAATGAACAAACCAAAATCATTTATTTTACTTTTAAAAATATATTTCATCAAAAATTTTTATAAGAATAATATTTTGCGACTTTTTAAAGCTTGGGTGCCTGCACAGTTTCAGAAATAATGTTGTTGATCAAGGATAATACCTAGTATGTTCTTAAATTTTGTCTTTACAACATTATGATCTGAAAAAAGGTCACCTTTTCCAGAAAAGGAAGAACTATATGATCACTATGCTCTGCTGTATTTGGGGGTTACTGAAACAGGTTTCTCCAAAATTCAATTATTTCGTCCTGAATAACTCACGTCCTCTTTTTTTTACAAAGCAAAGTGTGTGATTTTTCGTTTTCACTTTGAAGGATTTACTTTTTGCTTGTTTTAGACTGACACAATTTGCTAACCACCGAGCCTGCTTTTGATTTAAAACTTTCTTTTTTTCAATCTCAGATCCTTAGAGAGCAAGGTTATATAAAAATATAGCTTATTTTTACATGCAAGGAGAACTATTATTACAAATTACTTTTTATTGAACTATAATTACTGCAATCTCTTAAAGTGGTTTTTAGTATATTCACAAGTCATGCCCCCATCGTGACCAATTTCAGAATGTTTTTATCAGCTCACAAGAACCCCATCCCCATGAGCAGCCACTCGGCACGTCCCTCTCCCCCAGCTCCTGGCCACCACCAGTTAACTTTTGTCTCTATGTATTTGCTCTTTCTGGATATTTCTTACGAGTGAAATTATACACGATGTGGTCCTCTGTCTGGCTCCTTCACTTAGCCTAATGTTTTCAAGGCTCATCCATGTTGTAGCTCGAACTAGTACTTCATTTCTTTCCATGGATGAATGATATTCCTACGTGTGGAGAATCAGAATTATCACGTTTTGTTTATCCGCTCATTAGCTGATGGACATTTGGGTAGTTTCCACTTTGGGCTCTTGTGGATAAAGCTGCTAGGAGCATTCCTATACAAGCCTTTATATGAAAGTATGTCTTTTATTATCTTGGGTCAAATTACAACTTTAAGATGAAAAATAATTTTTATGACAAAATGCATTACATAGACTTGAGTGTTCTTTCAGCAAAATGGGGCTTCCATGGTGGCTCAGATACGAAAGAATCTGCCTGCAATGTGGAAGACCTGGGTTCAGTCCCTGGGTCAGGAAGATCCCCTGGAGAAAGGAATAGCAACTCACTCCAGTATTCTTGTCTGGAGAATCCCATGGACAGAGGAGCCTGGTGGGGTACAGTCCATGTGGTCTCAAAGGGTCAGACATGACTGAGCGACTAACACTCACTTCCTTTCACAGGAAAATGCAGGCCAAATGCCTGCATCCATGCATCAGGCTGGGTGACCTCCTGGAGAGCAGGGCATGCAGGACGACTTCCACCGCGTCTGTTTGGGGCCCAGTTAGTTCAGACGGGAGCCTTTTCTTCAAGCCCCCAGGACCACCACCACCCTCGACTAGGATCCACCCCCACTCTGCACACCAGCGGGCTCCAGAACATTCTGGCTGTCTCATGAGATGGATGAGGGGGCCCTGAACAAGATCTCGGATCACAGAGGGCCATCGCTCGTGCCAGAGGCTCGAAGAGCATGGCGCCCTCCTCTCTGGACCGCAACAGGAGGCACGGACAGGCCTGTACTTGGCTTGGAGAGGGCCTCCTGGGGTGGAAAACGCACTGTACTCATTCTGGTGGGAACTCATGGTGCCCCCCAGGTACGCTGCACCCCTTTCAAGTGCTTCCTCCAGCATCTGCTCCCAATGTATTTCTTCCATCCCCAGGGTTCTTTTAAACTATCCTGCTTTTCACCATCTTAGCAATTGTCTACCTTTTACCAGCACAGGTCGAATTCAAGAACTAAAGTATGTATTTTCTTGTCTTGGGAGGCCTCTGTCCACCCAGAGGACAGGGTAGCTCACGTCTGGCTGCCTGGGTTGGGGGAAGGAGGAGGTGAAAAGCCCCAGTAAAAGAACCTGATTTCCATAACAATGTTATCCCACACAGCAGGGAACCATACCATTTCTTAATGATAAATTATCCCATGAAACTAAGAACAACCACAGATTTTATGCTTTTCTTACACAATTAAGACAAAAGACATTGACCAGTATCCTGTGAGTTTTCCCCCACCTGGCACAAACTTAGCCCTCTAGGGCACCCTGTTTTGGACATGAGGCCGCCCAGAGATGCAGCCACATTGAGGATCTATCTTGAGCTTTAGATGCCTTCAGCTTTCCCTGCTGAGGAGTCAGGCTGGCTAGGTATGTTGCAGAAACAAAAGACTGCAAACTTGAATTGGCTCGCAGTAACGAAGGTTTATTTCTCTTGGCGTTATACGTCCACGTGCCCGCTGCAGCTCCGTTCAGTCTCACCCTCACTGCAGGATTCCCAGGACAGCGGTTCCTCTCTGGGACACTGCACAGAAGGAAAGACACAGCAGGCTGAGCCAGACACTGGCTCTTTGCCTCACCCGGAAGTAACACACATCACTTCCTCCTGTATGTCACTGGCCAAAGCAAGTCAAGTCTCAGAGCCACGGCCAAATTCATGAGGTGGGGACGCACCTCTCATGTGGAGGGCACTACAGTGAGGAGCCTTGAATTTTGGCGAGCAATAAGTCAACTACAGGACTGGGGCCAGAAAGCCCCACAGAAATGGGACCATGTGTGGGTCCTAAGTCACCAAATTGTGCCTTCTCTCCCCATCAGTCTTTGAGATTATTCAGATCCTTCTGTACTGGGATCACATCGCCTGGTCAAAGCCACCCCATCCCACCACATCATTTTCCTCTAACTCTGAATCTCACACAGTAGCAGTCGGGGTCTCAGACTCTTCCCTCTGAGAACGCCATCGGCTCCTTCCTTGCAGTGAGCACAGCGCTCCACCGACTGCCTGTTTTACTCCCTACCCAGAGGCAATGTCAAGGGCAGGAGAGCTGTCTCAGGAAGGGGCCAGTGGCGAGCTCCAACCCCAGGCCAAGTCGTGGAGGGCCCCAGAAGGCTGAGCCACCAGCTTTCTCTATTCATGGTTTCCTCCATACACTGCTGTTAACTCATTATATTATATAGAGTAAGTACTTATATAATACTTATATAAGTATATATTATATAGAATAAGTATCCACATCCTGGATGTAAAACTATCCAATCAATCAACCAAAGTCAGCAGGGGATATGTTGGTAATAAGTTGAAAGGACTCAACAAGTTCTCTCGAACATGCATGCCTTTGTTTATTATCTTAAATCTGAAGTCTTCCCTTTCTCTGACTGCTATATTAATTAACATTGCGCCCATGGTAAGCCACTTCTCTCCTGTCCGACTCTACGAGACGCTATGGACCATAGCCCCCGGGGCTCCTCTGTGCATGGGGATTCTCCAGGCAAGAATTAAGATGGCATTCACTGCCATCTTAAATACACAGTGTGCCTGTGTGTTTAGTCACTCAGTCGTATCTGACTCTGCAACCCGATGGACTTCGGCTCTCCAGGCTCCTCTGTCCATGGGATTTCCCAGGCAAAGATACTGGAGTGCGTTCTATCTCCTCTTCCAAGGGATCTTCCTGACCCAAGGATCAAACTCACGTCTCCTGCATTGGCAAGCAGATTAGGCGGGCAGGAAGTAGGCAAATAACAGAACCCACCCCACCCCTACCCCTTCAATTGGTGACTTAAATATAAGGTGTTCAAGGGAGGTTTTTTTTTAAATTTAATGCTACCTTCTAAGTTAAGCAGAGCTAGTAGTGAAGTTCCACGATGCTATCAGAGACCCAAGCATTTTCTCTTTTCCTACTCCTCCATCTTTAATAACCTGGAGAAGGAAATGGGAACCCACTCCAGGGTTCTTGCCTGGAGAATCCAATGGACAGATGAACCTGGCAGGCTACAGTCCACAGGGTCACAGGAGTTGGACACGACTTATCTACTGAACAACCACCATCTTTAATAATGATTTTCACATCTTGCTCGTCAGTTCACAGTCTTCAGATGGCTGCTGCCCCACCAAGCCTTACGACTGTGTGGAAGGGAAAGAGAAAGAATGACGGGCAAGGGGCTTCTCTTCAGGAGGCTGAGCCTTTTCTTCAGGAGGGGACACAGTCGGGGCTGCCTCCTCAAAAGCTTCTGCCTGTATCTCACTGACCCGAAGTGTATCGTGTGTCCCACTTGCCATAATAGAGGGTAGAAAAGAAACATTTCAGCTTTTAGCACCTTTGCAGTTGAGACAGGTGAGGGAGATGGGGGTTAGAGGCTGAGTTTAAGTAAGCCAGCCTACAGTGTCTGCCGTGATCCTTTTGTGGGGCTTCAGCTAGTTATACTCCTCTTGGTCCGGTCTGTACCATCCCCACAATGCCGCCTACTCCTGTGCTCAAATGAGGTATCTGATTAGATCACACACATCCCCTGTGAAACCTCACGGTTATACTCTTGGGAGTGGAAGCTATCCCAGCTTTCTGTTCAACACCTCTGCAGTCCTCCCTCAGTAAATACCCTAATGCCAGCTGGTTTTCATCCAGGTGTGTAACTGTATTAATCTTAGGTGATCAAAATTACACAAAGAAATAGACGATTGCTTTCTATTACACATTAGAGACAGTAGCTAATATTAATCTGATCTGATTTTTCACTGCTGCTGCTAAGTCGCTTCAGTCGTGTCTGACTCTGTGCAACTCCGTAGATGGCAGCCCACCAGGCTCCCCTGTCCTTGGGATTCTCCAGGCAAGAACACTGGAGTGGGTTGCCGTTTCCTTCTCCAATGCATGAAAGTGAAAAGTGAAGAGAAGTTGCTCAGTCGTGTCCGACTCTTAGCGACTCCATAGACTGCAGCCCACCAGGCTCCTCCATCCATTGGATTTTCCAGGCAGGAGTACTGGAGGGGGGTGCCATTGCCTTCTCCAGATTTTTCACTAGTCTTGTACTTTTAATTCTATTCTTGGTTCAAGCTCATTTTTCCTCAAGAAAAAAATTCCTTTTTTCTTTATATGAGGCTACTAATGTCTAAAATACTAATTGTACCTGATTACACTTAAATATTTTATTCTCAGTTTAACTCCTCATGATGTGACTTCCTAATGTGTACCAATATACATGTTAAAGGCCTGATATTAACAGGGCAGAAAAGAGTTTCTTTGTACTCTTTCCCTAGAGAAGTGGGAATCTCTAGTTAGATAAGCAAGGAAGACCATTTTAAGTGGTTCTTCCCTAAATAAAAAATTTGATTTAAAATAATTTTCTGTGTCTTATCTAGTAGAGTTACAAGTTGTATAACAGTTTATTTGTAAAAGTAGTACCACACTTTCAAAAAGGGGTTGGACAAATAAGAACCTACAGATTCAAACACCCTGTGTGTGAAAGCCAGTAGTAAGCAAAGGCTGAGAAGCAAAGGCGAAGTCAAATATAATCATGTCGAACATGTATGGCAGTGCTACTGTTTCGATTTAGTGAGATGCAGGAAAATATAGAGAAAGAAGAAATGGACTCATGTTTCAGTCTCGAACACAAATCTACACACACATTTAAATGTGAGTGCTCCATCAGTTCCACGTAACAGCGTCATCTGCAGCGTCCTCACCTACCTCCTGCAGCAGCATCTTGCCCCTTTGACCTTCCGGGCGGCCTACAGCAAATACGCTGATGGCCGAGCTGCACACACAGGGCTTCAGCGCGTCCTACAGGGGCCTCTGAAGCTTCGTCCAAGCCGGCTGGCAGGCACCTGTTGCTCCTTGCCTTCTCGTCCTTCTCTTCTCTGGCCAGAGTGCAGACACGACGGATGGAACTGGAGCCTCTATCTTGGACCACAAGGTGCTCTTGATACTAGATGTCGCACATGGTGGACCTACCAGACCCAAGCAACCCTGAGTCAAGGGGGATTCCTGGAGCCGTACCTGCCCTGGACTCCGGGCGTCTGTGTGATAAAAAAAGGCAACCTCAGTCTTATTCATGCCACTGTTGTTTCGTGCATACACTCCATCCAGGCCAACCGAGACACACTGAAGGAGCAGTTAGAATATGTCAAGGCTCCCTCTGTATTTTCACGTCCCCTTCATGGGTGATCTGGCTCTCCTCCATTCCCATTGCCTCTACAGGAAAGGGCGACAGAGCCTTGGAGAAAAGTCACCCCCGGCTGCTCAGGAGCCCTGTGGGAGAAGACAGGGGAGCATAGGCTGTGAGACCGGTGTATCCTGACACCCCACTCCAGATCAAAGCCCCAGAGGGTCAGGATACATCGGAAGAAGAGAGGGAAAGCCCCAGGCTAGAGGTGAGCTGGTGGGCACGCAGAGTGACGGGGCGGGGCGGGGCTGGGCAGGGGCTGGGGCCGGGCCAGCCCAAGTGCTCCTGGTGTGGACCCTGGTGGGGCCTGCAGCATGGTTTCGGGATGGGTGCTGCTCAGACCCGCCCCTACAGGAGTATCAGGCCACACAGCAAGGGAGTTACCCATGTTCAGGGACCCCGGCAAGCCCCCCAGGGGTCATTGGCACAGAGAGCCCTCTCCCTACACACACACCCCCTGACTCTATAGCTCCAACCAAGGAGGAGCCAGCCTGGATCAGAGGCCCTTCTTCCCCCTCCAACAAGAGGCCTCAGAAAACCTCCATCTACCAGCTGCCATTTTTGAGAGAAACAGGAGGTAAGAAAGCTTCCCTGGAAAGAAAATCTGATCCCAAGACCCGAATCAAATGAGTTCACCCTAAAGAGGACTGCTAAGAGAGATGGAAATGTTATCCACAGGAGCTCACTCAGCCTCATTCACACCCTCCTCTGTCCCTGTTACCCCAGGGGACCCTGTTGAAGAAAGTTAAATTTACAGAAGCTGCCTTTTCTCTGCTCTTCTGAAGGTAGCCTGGGTGGACACTGGCCCCTGATGACCCTTGAAACATCAACAGTGGCGGATTGTTAAAGATGCGAAGTCTGTGTATCTGCTGCCAAGGCTGTGATAGGAAGGTGTGGGCCTTATATAACATCAGGTCTTGAAGCGCTTTGCTAAAACAATAGCATTTACTGAGAATAAGAGTACTGTTTTTCGTGGCCCTGATGTGAATTTGTAAGTGGAGATTGTTTCTACTTGGAATCAAAACAACAACAACAAAAATGTACTCCCCTCATTGTTATTGTGGATACGTCTGTGATCCAGTCGTGACATCTGGAACCTGTTGGATCCAGCTCGCTTTACAAACAAAAAGAATTCTAATATTAATTCTGTTTTTTGAAGACATGGATATTTACTTTACACTGGGGCTGTTTGATATAAAATGTTCAGAGTGTTAGGAGAAAAACAGATTTGTCTAATTTATAGCTTGAAACAAAAGCTTTTGTGATACTGGATTCTAGAGAAATTTTGTTTTTGTCAGGTTTTGCAGAAATGCCCATTAAACATTTGGACAATCTGTTAACAAAGTAGCATTCCTTTTAAACAATAGTGAGATGTCAATAAAACTCAAATGATTTTTGGCTTAAAACATAGCCAAGCAATCTTTTGTTCATTTTTTAAATTGTTTTCAATTAGATAGAATTTTTTTAAAGTTCCTTAAGGGAAAACTTGTGATTTGATACCATGTGTGCCTAAAATTGGGTTAAACTTTCCTGTGAGATTAATATTGAATGCACGCATGCTCAGTCACTTCAGTTGTGCCCAATTCTTTGCAAACCTATGGACTGTAGCCTGCCCGGCTCCTCTATCCATGGAATTCTCCAGGCAAGAATATTGGAGTGTGTTGCCAAGTCAACCTCCAGGGGATCTTTCCAACCCAGGATCAAACCCTCATCTCCTGTGTCTCCTGCACTGCAGGCAGATTCTTAACCCACTGAGCCACCTGGGAAGCCCGAGATTAATATTATTCTGGAGTTAAAAGTCAAAATTCAAATTGAACACTGTTCAATGAAGGCCAAAGTGTCTCTAATGTTAAGGTTTATTTGTAGCATACTCTTAGAAAAAAGAAGGAAATTAAGAAACTTGTACTAAGCGGCCAAATACATTTTCCCTTGATTGCCTCTTATGAACTTATTTCTTTTCAAATTCTGAAAGTAATTTCATGGCCTGTGTAGAAAATTTGAAAGATCAGTATGATGATAATAGGTCCATAATACTACCTGTTAGACCATAATACAACAGCTGTTTTTATATTGGTTTATGTCGCTGTGTTTTTCTGTCAATTTGCTATATTTTAAATTAATCAAACCAGCAATCCGGAACTGCACTTTGCTAATCTGATAGATAATATATCACCATGTCTTTGTTTTTATCTATTTCTGGAAGTGTTAAAAAATATTAACTAGAAAAAAGCAGCAACCAACCAATCAGTTATTCAAAAAGTATTAAAGGAACTCTTCATCTTCTGTAGCCAATACTGTGGGAAGTAAGCACACAGCTGATTTCTGCCTTGAGGGATGTGCACGATGAGACAGACATGCATGAAGTCATTAAGAAACGAAATAGGGCATTTAATATTGCCACAGTTATTATCTTAGTGATTATTAACTGAGGCTGTTTAAGTGAGTCTAAGGCTCAATCAGGCTCTCTGATTTCAAGCAACAGAAACCCCCTGCAGGAGACTAGCTGGAAAGATGCTGAGCCCTATCACAGAATGTCAGGCACTGGAATCGGGAACTACTGACTCCTGAGCTCTTAATTCATATTCTAACGGGAGGGAACCTGACTGATCCAAGTTAGGTCCATGTTTGTTCCGATACAACCAGTCGTGGCTAGAGGAACCCAGGCGGCCTCTTGAGTTGCCCAGAGGGCAGTCGTGGTTGACACCGACATTATAGCCAGCCCCTAGCACTCCCTTCTGGTAGCCAGTGGGAATGTGCCTGAGCCCAGAGGAGGAATCACAACTCACTCAGGCTGGTTACTATACATGCATTTCCCTCTGGCCAGATACACACTCACGCAGACGCCCTCTGAGCTGGAAGTGCATGCCTCACGTCGTTCTGGCCAACAAGGTATGAAAGGAAGGCCACCAGGAAAGATTCTCTTCCCAAACAAAAGAGAGATGTGGAAAGAGATGCTTTTTGTTCCTTCCACGAGGATAAGTCAGGCTTTCCAGTACTAACCAAAGTGACTCAGAGGCACTGGTTCAGAGCCCTGACGTCATAAGTCTCAACATTGGCATTGCTTACCCCCAGACTTTATATTCATCAGGTGTTTCTTCTTAATTAGTATTACTTAATCACTTTTTACCAGGCTTTTTTTTTTTTTTAACTTGTATCCAAAAAGCATCCAAAACATCGCTCTGGAGCTGTGGTAAGAAGAGTTTCTCTCAGAAGGGTATGAGAACAGGAAGCCACATATTCTTTGTGGGCTGGGTGTGGTAAGTACCAGATGCCTACGCCTTCACCTACCTTCTTCTTCCACTGACCCTCTCAGGTAAAACAGCATACCCCCCGTTCACAGACAAGAAAACAGCGCTCCAGAGAGGGGAACAGCTTGCCGTCCCTCCTCGCCAGAAGCGCAGGAGGCGATGCAAAGCCGGTGTAAATCCGCAGACTGGCTAAGCTCTTTCCCCACGTGCAGCGGGGCTGCCACCCAGGGCTGCACATTAGGCAGCCTGGGTTCCGAGACGGATATGAGAGAGGAAGATAAAGGTGCAACAGACAGAAAACTTCACAGAGAAGGGGAGACCTGACTGACCTTCCACAACCGGCAGAATCAGGGAGCAGATGCCCAGCCGGAAGGGTGCTGTAAAAGGCAGGAACACAAAAGGCAGAGAGAAGGGAACGCCAGCGGCCAGTCTGATTCGGGCAGTGCCGGCGTGGGGACACAGTGAAGGCACCTAAGAGCCAGGCTGAAAGGTAAGATTTAATATGATGAGGCTGGAACCAGGAAACCCTGGACGGCTTGTGAGCAGCGCGAGACAGCAATACTGACAGCAGTGTCCGGTGCAGACTTGGGTGACGTGGATCCCAGTTGCAGAGCTCTGGGAATCATCCAGGCACCAGAAGAGAACGTGACCTGGCTTTTGTCTTAACCCACGGTGTGTCCTATGGTCTAAAAGAAAGTGATATGAACAGGAAGGAAGCTCTGTTAGAGAATCAATATAGAGGATACACAGACAGAACTCGTTCACTGACCAGATACGGAAAATGACAAAACAGTGCTGCCCTCAGCTATCTTTCTTTCTTCTTTTTTCAAGTCTGTGTATTCTCTTCTTTACTATGTCTTTTCTTTCTTTATTTTCTGATTTTCCTTCAACTTGCGTTCTGTCCTTCTGCCCTTTCGGTTCCTTTTCCTTGTCCAGGCTGGCTGAAATGCTAGCGGCAGCTACAAAATACAAAACGCTTACCAAACAGAGAAAAGAGGTGAGACTTCAGATGAAATAAATACAACATTCACAGGATCAGCATTTTAGAGCCTCGCAGGATGGGCTCAGAAAACAACTTGATTAACACAAACAAAAGACAGATTTGTTTCAGTCAGTTCCACAGAGGATGCAGGAAAAATCCTTAGTAGGGAAAAGGAAGCAGCTTGTCCTTTTTAGGGTGATCAGAGATTCATTTATGTTTGTGTTAATCAAGCTGTTTTCTGAGCCCATCCTGAGAGGCTCTAGCAGGGATCAGTGCTGACCCTGTGAATATTGTATTTATTCATCTGAAGTCTCACCTCTGTTCTCTACAGGTATTCTTTCTCTAAACAGAGGGCATCAGCGGCAAGAACAGAACTTCAAAAGTTGTTGGATCTTAGCACTGTTGCCCTGAGCAGATCTCTCAGGGATTTTAGGCAATTTCTTTGACAGTGAGGGGCTATTTGATTTAAAAAAGAGTTCTTGCTGGTTTTTTAGGAGGATGTCTAGAAATGGGTTGATGTTCAAAGGTTCCACAGTTGATCTTTACACCAGAGATTTCCTTTCCTCTCATTTGTGGCTTAATCTCTTCAATTTAGGGAAAGAAATTCTTGGTAATGAAGGTAAGTAATTCATCACCTTGGGTTGTAACTTTAGAGAGGGACCAGCACCACTTCACCCTTTGCCAAAGGGGCTGAGGAAGTCAGACTCCCATGAGACAAGATGCAAAAGACAAGCAACGCAGAGAAAAGTGGCAAAGGCTAAGAACAGGCCGGAAGAAGAAACTGAACAGGCGACAGACAGCAAAAAGAGGCTCGATTCCACCTGCAACCAGGGGAATGAAAAGTGAAATGAAAATGAGGTGCTGTTTCTTGCCTATTGGGCTGGCAAATTCAAGTGTAATAACATCAATATTAGGTAAGTGACTACAGAAACGCATAGCTGTAAACTGGTATATGATGGTACCGCACTTAGAGGCTGTCTCCTGATCTCTACTGAAGTTTGAAAGTACATATCCCATGACCCAGTGGTTGCACTTTTTGGTGTTCACTGCAGACACCCACTCACATGGCTCTGATTAGACAGGCTCACTGTCTATATTTGTAGCAATGAAGCAGTGAAACCAACCTAAGGGTCTGTTTAGCAGGGAATAGCTAAGAACTACGTGGCGATCCACTCCAGTACTATTGCCTGGAAAATCCCATGGACAGAGGAGCCTGGTAGGCTACAGTCCATGGGGTCCGCAAAGAGTCAGACACGACTGAGCGACTTCACTCACTCACTCACTCATGACATATCCATATTATGCAAAATTACGCCACAGTTAAAAGGCATTAGGTACTGATATTAGAAGTCTCTTAATCATACTGTTAAAGGAAGAAAACCAAGCTTCAAGATGTATATAGCATGATATCATTTACGTTAAAAACATACAACAAAGTATTACATATAAATATATACAATCTACAGTGTGTTAAAAAGCAGAGACATCAGTTTGCTGACAAAGGTCTGTATAGTCAAAGCTATGGTTTTTCCAGTGGTCATGTATGGATGTGAGAGCTGGACCATTAGGAAGGCTGAGCACTGAAGAATTGATGCTTTTGAATTGTGGTGCTGGAAAAACTTTTGAGAGTCCCTTGGACCTCAAGGAGATAGTCAATCGTAAAAGAAATCAACCCTGAACATTTGTTGGAAGGACTGATGCTGAAGCTAAAGCTCCAATACTTTGGCCACCTGATGTGAAGAGCTGACTCATTGGAAAAGACCCTGATGCTGGGAAAGATTGAAGGCAAAAGGAGAAGGGGGTGGCAGAGAATGAGATGGCTAGATAGCGTCATCAACTCGATGGACATGAGTCTGAGCAAGCTCCAGGAGATAGTGAAGGACAGGGAAGCCTGGCGTGCTGCAGTCCCTGGGGTCGCAGAGTTGGACATAACTCAGCAGCTGAACACCAGCATGTGCTATATTAACTATACACAGTATATCTAGCAAAAGTATCCATAGCACATATTTTAACAAGCATACTAAAAGGAGTACATATTTTCCCTTAGCACAAGTACTTTCTATAAATACAAATCACAAACACTGCATATAACTATCCAAAAGAGAAAGCCTAGAAAAAGGTCTGCACGGATTCATACCAAACTGCCAACCGTGGTTACCTCTGCGGAGGGGTCTGGGATGCAGAGCTGATGGTCAGAGGGGACTTTAACTTTGCCCTTAATATTTTTAATTTCTTTAGAAAGGGGAATGCGTTCTTGAGGTATCAAAAATGGATAAGGAAAATCAAACATCTCAATGTGGAAAGAACAAAACTACAGACATGCAGGTGAGGGTGACTAAGGCTGAGGAAAGGGAGCTGGGGGAGTTCCACCAGCCTTTTCTCCTCACTCCTCCACAGTGTGAAACAGCTTCTGCTTCTCCGATGTGCAAACTTCTGCTCAGTTACAGCTCTTGACTCAGAAAAACACAGTTTCAAAGTGATTTGGCGGAGTACAGGTGTGAGTAGGGAGCCAGCAGCGGGAGCCCCAGCCTGAAGATGAGGCTGTGTAACAGTTTAGATGTGACCCCAGCACCCGGGGAAGGGACTGGAAGACCTTCCAACAGGCACAATTCAGAGGGAAACTTCCGTTCATCAGGTAGCCTCCTCAGGAGCCAGATGTGTTGGAGCAATTCACCCGTTAGGTTGGTTTGAGGGTATATTCGGGGGGTTTCCTTCATTTTGATCAAATGTCTGAAGTCTTGGTCCTGGCCCTATTTATTAATGTGACTCTATCAGAAATACTGATCAGACTAAAAACACTTTTTTTGTTTTTAGTAAGAATAGCCTCCCAGCCTTCCTTCCTTGGCTGCTCTCATGGAAACTAGGGATTTAATTTATTCCCTATATTAGCCCTTTCTTCTTCCATGGAGTTTGCTAAAACAGCCTAACGGTTAAGAACTCAGACTCAGAAGCCAGACTGGACTAAAACTGCTCCTCTGATATTTGCCAGCTGTGCAATCTTGGGCAAGCTATTTGACCTCTCTGTGCCTCTGTCTCCTTCTCTATAAACTTGGGATGATGAAAGTACCTATTGTTATTATAAAGACTGGATGAACTAACAGAAGTAAAATGGTTAGAATAGTGCCCAGTGTGTAGTAAGTGCCATATCAGCAGCAGGGATTTTTGCTATTGTTGGTATTTTGAATAAGGAATCAGTTTCATGATTATCTGTTTGGGGAGGTCTTATGAAGCCACTGTGAAGATCAGTCCAGCTTGGTTCAGATCAACTCCCAAATATAGGCAAACTGCTTACAAGGTTAAGAGTTGAACGAATAACGTGTGATGCAGGTACTAGGGAAAAGGTGAAAACGCAGGCCTTAAGCAACACTGCTCAGTGGATCACATCTCTGCAGGTATGCATAGTGCCCTCAGGAGGTATGTGCTCTTCTGGGCCTTGGGAATACAGGCCCCAAAGAAGCTAAGGTGTCATAACCTGGCTCAAACTCTAGTGTGCTGCTGGAATAGCACAAATGTCTCTTCCTGTCTCTCTGAGTTTCCAGGTCACTTCTGACTCCAAGCTTTAGTTTCTACTGAATTATTTCATCTGTGGATTGCCTTGTTGCAGACCGTGACACCCCTATCTACACTATGTTGCTCCAGAGCAGGAAAAAAAAGACCCTGTCTTGATAACCCTCACAAAACACCACTGGCACAAAGCCTTTATGTATCTAGCAGAATCTTACTAAAGGTTGGAAGTAACAGAGGGGCATCAAGTTATGAAGTCTGAGCAAACAGCCGTAAATCTTTTAGCTGCTAACCTTCTTCCTAAAAGTACTTTGAGTGACCTCAGTTCAGTTCAGTTCGGTCACTCAGTCGTGTCCGACTCTTTGCAACCCCATGAATCGAAGCACGCCAGGCCTCCCTGTCTGGCACCAACTCCCAGAGCCTACGCAAACACATGTCGATTGAGTCGGTGATGCCATCCAACCATCTCGTCTATCGTCCCCTTATCCTCCTGCCCTCAATCCTTCCCAGCAGCAGGGTCTTTTCCAATGAGTCAGCTCTCTGCATCAGGTGGCCAAAGTATTGGAGTTTCAGCTTCAGCATCAGTCCTTCCAATGAACACCTAGGACTGATCTCCTTTGGATTGACTGGTTGGATCTCCTTGCAGTCCAAAGGACTCTCAAGAGTCTTCTCCAATACCACAGCTCAAAAGCATCAGTCTTTTGGCACTCAGCTTTCTTTATAGTCCAACTCTCACATCCATACATGACCACTGGAAAAACAACATCTTTGACTAGATGGATCTTTGTTGACAAAGTAATGTCTTTGCTTTTCAATATGCTATCTAGATTGGTCATAACTTTCTTTCCAAGGAGTAAGTGTCTTTTAATTTCATGGCTGCAGTCACCATCTGCAGGGATATTGGAGCCTCCCCAAATTAAGTCAGTCACTGTTTTCCCATCTATTTGCCATGAAGTGATGGGACCGGATGCCATGATCTTCGTTTTCTGAATGTTGAGCTTTAAGCCAACTTTTTCACTCTCCACTTTCACTTCCATCAGGAGGCTTTTTAGTTCCTCTTCACTTTCTGCCATAAGGGTGGTGTCACCTGCCTATCTGAGGTGATTGATATTTCTCCCAGCAATCTTCATTCCAGCTTGTGCTTCTTCCAGTCCAGCGTTTCTCATGATGTACTCTGCATAGAAGTTAAATAAGCAGGGTGACAATATACAGCCTTGATGTACTCCTTTTCCTATTTGGAACCAGTCTGTTGTTCCATGTCCAGTTCTAAGCGTTGCTTCCTGACCTGCATATAGATTTCTCAAGAGGCAGGTCAGGTAGTCTGGTATTCCCATCTCTTGAAGAATTTCCCACAGTTTATTGTGATCTACATACTCAAAGGCTTTGGCATAGTCAATAAAGCATAAATAGATATTTTTCTGGAACTCTCTTACTTTTTCGATGATCCAGCGGATGTTGGCAATTTGATCTCTGGTTCCTCTGCCTTTTCTAAAACCAGCTTGAACATCAGGAAGTTGACGGTTCACGTTATTACTGAAGCCTGGCTTGGAGAATTTTGGGTGACCTCACTCACCACCTATTTCAGTCAAGGTTTCTGGCTGCAAGCAATAACCACAGTACTTTTGGGTGATTTAAACAGGAAAGGAATCTCAAAAAGGACTGCAGAGTCAGGTTGGAAATCCGTGTTTCCAGGAATGACATGTAGGACCATGCTGCAGTGCTGGTACGGTGATGATGCTTCAGACGCTACCTCTGGGCACTGAACAGCATCCCAGCTTGCACAACTGACCACAGTGGACACTGATGCTCTTACTGATGAAGGGCTTACTGCTGCTGTTGCCACCCTTCCAGAAAGTATTCTTTCTCTGCAGTCTCTGCTTTGCGGCATCTTTAGTCCCCTAGTGTGGATGAATTTCATTGGTGTTCTTCAGGTCACAGGCCCAGGTGCAGCTACAAGAGAGGCTGGAAAAGAAGTCTCTCCCTATAAAGTGAGGGATTCTCAGATCTAAGAATGTAAGTTGTTTATGGCAAACATTCTCTATGTCTCTACTTTCTGAATGTTTTGTTTGTGAGCCATCTGGAGATCTTGTCAAGGTGCAGATTCTGATTCAGTAATTTTAGGTGGCACCTGAGATTACACAGCAATGCTGCTGGTCTGAGGACCATACTTTGAGTAGCAAAGCTTTATACCAAAGATATTCAAATTTAGTTGCATATTAGAGTCACTTGAGAAACTTTTTTTTTAAAAAAATACTAACATCTGGTGTCATCCTCAGCTGACATAACTGGTCCGAGGGAAGGCCTGGTAATGCAAACTTTTAAAGCTCCAGATGATTGCAGTGACCCTCAGACACCATCTTTCACTGCAGGTTCCAACTGTTTGTCACTTTCCAAGGTTATTTCTTTTTTCCAAAAGCCCAGGTTGCCACTTTTCCAATCTTGCTTGGTTTCCCTTTCAAATAACTCTTATTTATTATGCAGAACAATTTGACACTCCACCCCCTACTTACTGAGACCTAACTCTGTAAATCCAAAGAATGGATAGAGATCTTCTAATTCAGGATTTTCCTGTTGTGCTGGGAGAGTGTAATCTAAAGTGATCCATGGACAATATTGTTATGAATGTTAACAGTTCTATATTTTAACATGCATTGCCAAAAAATGTAACTAACACAATAAATATAATTTCATAAATATTTTTCTTTAGGACAAGTCAGTACATTTTAAAAAAATAGGTATATAATGAGATAGAGATTCTGAGCAGATACAACTTAAATTATGAAAAGAAAAAAAAAAGAAAATGGTTTGCAAATGAATGAGAGTGTTTATACTGCTAATTTTAAGCTTTCTATCCAAAGTCATAGCCTTTGGAAGCACAAAAGAACTGGCAGAAAAATTTTATTGGTCTTTTTTCTTCTCTCTTCCCTATCCGTCTCTGGAGGACAGGAAGCAATACAGAGATTTATTTCTGAATTTATGTGAATTACACTATCCATCTTAGCACACTGAAATAGTTAGTCAATCTTGATCTTAAATCACAATTGTTTTCTTCTATATTACATGGAGATTTTATAAGGTTTTAAGAAAATACGATCAACCTTTGAAAAGTCATGAGCTAAACAAAAGTAACCATAAGAACTGCTTATGGAATATGAAAAATAGATGAAATTCTTTAACCAGTTAATCTTTGACAAGAAAATGGGTGAAAACTTTTAGAATTCTTGAAAGTTAATTACAATTCCAGAGAGTCCAAAAACTCCTGAGGAGACAATTTTAAAACTCTTCACCTTGCCACATCATTGTGAAATTTCAGAACACCTAAGAAAAACAGATTTCTCTAGCAACAGAAACCAGAATATAACAGAATAATATGTTCAGTATTCTGAGGAAAAAAGACAGTGGCTAAACTAGTATTACATATCCAGTAGAATTATCTTCAATGAACAAGGGCAAAATAAACGAGTTTCAGGTGACAAACTTGAGTTTGCCAGACATCACACTTATTAAAGGAAATTCTATAGAATTTACTTCAGGCAAAAGGAAAACCACCCAGAAGGAAGATCTGAGATATGCAAAGAAATGGTAATCAAAATATTTTTACACATGCAGGTGGGTCTAAAAAAAGAATGATGTCTAATTTACAGAAGGAAAACAGGATAGAACTAAAGTAGGGATTAATAATAGCTTCTAAATTAGTAGGGGTGTGCCAAGTTAAAACATCCTAAGGCCTTTGAATTATTCAAGAGGTGAGTAAAGATATTGAGTGGCTTGAGACTTTGTTTAAAACTTTGTTAAAAGCTATAAAACAGTAGAAAAATCACCGTACAATATACAAGGTGGATGACTCCCAATAGAGAAAAAGACACATGCCCAAGACCACGCACTCACACAGGTGCGCACACACGCACGCACACACGCACACACCCTCCAAAAGAAGTTTCTTTTGCAAGTTTCTGACATTTTAATCTTATCTGCCATTCTTATTCATGGTAGATAGTATAATTTTTCATTCTGAGCTTAACTTTAAAGGCTTCTTTTACCCTGAGAATCCCTTTCACCCTTTTAGGGAAGCATCCCTACAGGTTGGTTTTGTTTTTGCCAGGCATTCCAGTTGCACCTTGACTGGGAACTTTTTGCAGGGAGGAGGCAAAGGTTAAGGGGAATTAATTTGTAGGTTTGAAATCCCAACACCAGCCCAAGTTGCAGGCTTAGGATTTTTAAATTTCATCAGTTAAATAATTTTCATTTTCATCCAAAAGAGGACAGCTGCTTGTCTCCTGGTGTCTTCCATTTGCCCTAGATACGGACACGACTGAGCGACTGAACTGAACTGCCCTTTTCCTGAGCTGATGTCTCTTGTGGCCAACCGCCTTTTGCCTGTACTCAGTACCAGCGCACACCCTGAGCCACTCCACACCCTTCCCTTTCAGGCCTCAAGTCACAAAGACCAACGTTTGGCCCACACCTAAGATGACACAGCTGTTCTCAACCTGGTTTCCAAGAACGTAGCGGTTTCTCAGTTCCAAAACCAGTAAGGTTCAGGGCAAACCAGGAGATTAATTGCTGTACACCCCAGCCCTCACAACCCACGGTCAGAGAAGAATCAGTTCAACAACTCACTGCTCTGATTTTCAGTTTGTTTTGATTCCGGGCATCTTGGTATTTGCCTTCATTTTTATAAGTTTAGCAGCACATTCAAAATCAGGTTAATTATTATACTATCCAGTGATGTTAGGTGTTTGTAGTCAGTTTTCTGGTTACTGAAAAGAATATTTTCTTGTTTCTCATCGGTACGGAAGTGAAATCGGAGGATAAAAGTCACGGGTCCTCCTTGTGGACACAGCGTGCTCGTTTCCAGGGTTCTGTGCTTTGCTGCCCCAGCTGCCCTGCAGCTCACCCTTGCTCTAGGCCTTGTTTCCCTGACCTTGAGGTGGTTTTAGAACTCTCTAGGCAGGCCTGGCTTCTTTCTGTCAGGCCTAGAAGAAAAATTCTCCCCCTCACAATATGAACTCCCCAAACAATGGAATGTTTGACTGTTTTGTTCCCTCCTACACCTCGGGTTTCTGGCAACCACAGGCTTTGATGACTGTTTCTTCAAAGAAGGAACATCTTGAACGCCAAGCTGGCCTGCCCTAGCTGGTGTTTCTTCCAATCCAACCCCATCTTCCTCAGAGTTGAAGGGAATTTGCCCAAGTTTTTGTACTTTTGACGCCTCCGCGCCTGTTCTCCATATCGATGTTTCTATTTTCTATTTCTGTTGGCGTTTCCATCGATTTTGGTGGTGAGGGTAGGGGTGACCACGATCGGGCTAAGCCTGTGCCTTCAGGACGCCATTTTGAAACTAGCGCCTGGACACATTCAAGTTTGTTTTTGACTTTAATGTA